>QLON01003432.1:0-12125 GCA_003313675.1 Termitomyces heimii
AAACATGCTCTTTACAAATGTGATCCAGATTAGCAATACTACCTGAATCATCAACTGCCTCTAGATAAAATTCCTAGATTTCTTTTATAAAGTCATTTTAAAAACCTTTATTATAAGAGTTAAAACCAGGCCACTCTTATTCTGTCTATACATCTATATACTTCAGAATCCTCTTCTTTTTTTCTTTTATATCTTGTATATTAGCTTGCTTAAATAGAAAATTCATTCTTTGTATAAACCTCTTGATTTCAGTGAATTTAGTATGTCTAAACTTGAGTATATCTCTGCTATCTGGCAGAAGCATTCTGTATTTCAAGGTTTAGTTTATGTTACTAGTCAAGCTAGTTGAGTTTATAACAGTGGATCAAGGTGATAAATGAGGTAAAAACTCTTCTTTTAGAATAAAGTTTTTTTTTCTGATCTAAAAGCAATGGTTTTGATACTAGGTTTAGCAACTTTAGGTGTTTTGGGCTAAGACTCAGGTAGTGCAAAACTGATGATATAGTTTTAGTAGGTGGACTCTAGGTGGAGATCCAAAAGTACTTGATTTATGCAATAAAGCCCCTTGTAGTGGCCTTCAGATAATGCAAAATTAGATTATTTGAATTAGTCTGAATAGAGACAATTACAAATAAACCAGCTTTTACTAAGCTCTGAGGCTAAATTATACTTTATAAAGTACTTTTATGAAATATAATAGTGAGTGATAAAGTTTATTAGATTTTAGTCAATGCAATTTTAGTCACACTAAAGAAAGATCCAAAAAGTGTATTAAACTAATGACCTAAAGTATACTATTGCCTTGGGCCTAAGATATCCACTCTTTGGAGATTCTGAGCACAGACAATTAGCAACCTACTGAATGTTACAGAATCTCCCTCTATTTATATTATTTCCTCCCTGTAATGTATGACATTTTCCAGTTATTATTGTTAATATCTCCTTTAACTGTTTAGTAAATGCCTCTAGCCTTTTCTACCAGATACAAAATAATTAGATCTTTCCAGAAATACTAAATATAAAGGAGTTTGGTTGCTATTCTATTTAGATAAGAGCACTTTACTAAAGTCTATCCAATTTGCATTAATAGCTAAATTTAACTTTTTTCATCAAATTACTGATCCCTCTATCAGTTTACTACAAAATGTCTTCAAACAACTTTCATTATGTGTGTGGATGAATCAGGTGATTAAAACAATATTTAATATAAAGACATTTAGATATATTTCTGCTGAAATTTGCTTATTTTATTATTAAGATGTGATATTAAATTGATATTATTGCACAGCCACAACCTCATTTAGCAGCAGATTATCTTATTAGTTGATGCAATCATATCTTTGATAATGCCATCAGATTTCATTAGGTCTACAGTGATTTCCTTAATTTGTCATTGGTGCACTGATAATTCTGTTAAAAATGCTCAATGTTTATATAAAATAAATTACTTGATCTCTGGAGACTTGAGCATTATCAAATGATTATAGTCACATAATGGATTTAGGTGTGCATATCACATGATTATAGTTATATAATTAATTTAAGTGTGCATTAGAAGCTAATTTCTTAATATCTAAGCCACTAATAAGGCTAATATAATTTAGAGAGAACTTTTTAAGCTGATTCTGGCTATATCATTTGTTTACAGCTTTTAGCAAAAGTTTATTTTATTTAGCCTTTTTAATGATTAATAGCTTTATTATATCTCATAGCTTAAGACTAATGCATTAATAGGCTATAGTGATGAGTTTATTGTTGATATAGAATAGTATCATGGAACTTTAGCAATTGCATCTTATTTTGATGCACTTATACAACTACTAGCTATAGGAGCTCAAGCAATAAGAAACTATTAGAATCTGATACTAGCATGGAAAAAGAGAATTAATGAGCTTCAAATAGTGCTAAGTAAATTTAAACATGGAGGATTTAAGTAAAAAGAAGCTAGGCAGTGTAATACAAACTTATATAAATAGTTTAAATTGTAAAAATTCTTTACTAATAAAAAGCTTTAGAATCCATAAATATTAGCTAGTAAAATCTATCTTTAAAAGAAAGGCACAATTATAAGGGCAATCTCTGAAGGCTATAGCTCAATCACACAGCTGGCAAAGAAATATTCAAAGTATATTAGAGTATATACCAATAATATTATAATAATCATTTATCTGATAAAGAAATATTTAAAGAAAAGGGATTTAGAGATTTTTTTATGCCAGGTCTAATGCTTTTGAAGCTGTTAAAGCATGAAAAACAATTATACAAAACAACAAAATCTTAAAACACTTAAAAATTGCTTATATAAGTAATTGCACAAATAAGGCAGGAAAACTTTGAATTTTGGAAGTCAAAAAAGGCAAATATTAGCTTATATAAATAATTTTATATATAATGTTGAAGAAGTCACTTGTTTGAATGATAGCTAAATAATCAGAGCTCCTTAAAGGCTGCAAGTAATACTAATAAATAGTGTTAATTATTAAAAAAATAAAAGCAGTAAAATAAATGAAATTAGAAAATGAATAAAAGGAAAAAAAAGAAATAAGAAGTGAAAGAGAAAAGCAATGAACAGTCCCCTAAAAGCTTTGATGAAGCTTTTATCAAGAATGATTTATTTTTTAGAGTTTAATAAAGAAGGAAATTAGGCCTTACAGCTAATTAAGAAGTTAATTTTCACAGTTTAGCCAGTGAGAAGTTTTATAAAGGCAATAAAAAAGCAGATGAGTTGAAGTGAAATAGTGTAAAATTTGCAGAGGATTATAAACTAAATAACTTTTTAAAAAGTAATTTTCTGACACTCTCCATCTTTTAGCTTTATAGATTTTACTTTACTATCTAGCTTCAAATAAATAAAAGCATTGTATAGTTTTTTCAAGTTGAAATTTATTGGCTGAAAGATTAGAGCACATTATCTTAGTAAGAAACATTTTAAAATTGAGTTAAAAGCAAGAGCAAGATTTATAAAAATAGTATAAAGAATATAAGAATTAAAAAAGAGTAATAATTAAAAGGAACATGTAGTATTATGCTATCTAACACCTATATATTGGCTTTCCAAAATTAAGCTTTGTATTAAGATGCAATTTAAAAAAGTAATCAAAGAGAAAACTTTGTAAAAAGTAAAATACATATATATTTTGCTATAAAAATGTTTAATAAATTATATAAAAAGTATTTTTCAGATTTATATTTATATTATCCTAAGTCACAAGCAACATGTATTCTATGTTGTAACAGGTAATACATTTTTCTCTTTGGACCTCTTACTAGTCTTATTCTTGAAAAAAAAGGCCAATGTTTATAGGCTAAGCAAAATAAGTAAGAATATTAGCACTAAAATATATATACTTGTTTATAATTGCTACAATAGCCTAAAATGTAAAGATTGTGAGTGGAATAGTAACTTCTAACTATTGTGCAAGCATTTTAAAGATTCTATATTTAGAATTTTAAATATTTTTATCAAAAACTGCCTAGTATAATAAGTTATTAAGTGATAAAGCATAGGAAAATACCTAAAATACTTATAACTACAAAGAATGCTAGCAGAAATATCATTGTAAGATAAGCAATTGCCTTTATCTATTGGATAATTGAGTATAAATAAATATAAATCATGCTTTTTCTTATAATTAAGAATATAAAAAATAATTAGTTAGTGTAAATGATAAAAGGCAGTAAAAGCACCTGCATTATCCTTTATTATAGCTTTTGCTATCTCAATATTAACAGAGCTAAGTTTCTATTATAGTTTAATTAAGTGGTTAAAGAAGAATTTTATAGCAGTACAAAACTTACTAAATTTATGATATTTTTCAAATATTGATTTTGCATTCTACATTCATTCTTTAGTTAGTTGATTTTTTCTAGAAATTTATTGCATTCTTGAGCTAGTAGTATGCTACTATAGTTTTATTCATCCTCAGAAAGTGAGTCTATTGCTAAATTATATGACTTCTTTATAAATTTAACTACTTTTTGTAGATTTTTAGGCAGTGAGAAATAATAAAGATAATAAATGCAAATATAGTGCAATTAATGTATGAGAAGCATGTTATTAATAGAAATTATCTGAGTTTCCTAGTATATTATTAAATACTATAAACAAGCTTGCTAAGCAAAAAGCTGACTAGCTAATAAATATATTTATATAAATGCCTTATTTCATGCATATAAAGTGTGCTAAATGAAATTTAAAAAGAAAAATGTAAGATTAAGTGACTTCCAGAAAATTAACTGCTAATACATGCTCTAGCCCACATATTAAATTTAATCATGCAGGTATCTAGCTTGGATTATAGAGTAATGTAGCATATTTGCATGATATGAAATAATAGTGTTATTCTCCTTATTTTGGATCAAATAAATAAAGAGGAGATCTAAAACAAGCTGCTTTATATAATAAGTTAGCTGAAAGTACTAATCTTTTATATGTAGTAATGCACTGTTGTATAACTATAAAGGTGCTTGAATATCCATCATTTAAACTGAATCATGAATAAGTGGCACCTACATTTTATAAGAGATAATATATAGAAAATAATTCTAGTTAGTTTAATTAAGCTAAAAAATTTCTTTAACTGCATCATTAGTTGTGTAATCTTGAAGAATAGCAACATAATGGTGACATCTTCAGATAAAAGGATATTAGAAGATTATCTGCTTCTCTCCTTTATATAATATATATGGTCTTCTTTACTAAGTACAAAGTTCTTTTGATATTGACATAGAATTTAGATAAAAGAGAAAAATCCAAAAAAACATTATTAAAGATTAAAAGAGTCCACAATTGATTCTGAATGCTGCCTTTCACTTATTACCCTCTTTGATGCATACATTGTTATAACTCCAATAGATGTTTAACTTAGTAAAGTAGCATATATCTTAGAGGTTATTGACAAATTTTGAAATAAGTAATAAGAAGTAGTAGTTTTTTATCATTATCACATTTAGGACATGATAAACCTAAATCAGATAAATAAAGAGACTCATCTTTCTTTTTGATGGAAAAGATAGAAGAGGCTATAGATAATTTTATAGAATATATCTAGCTGCAATTAAGATATTTCTGCAGAAATGCATTTAGCTTATTCTGTTTTTGAGGAGCAAGAAGATATACCTTGTAACTAGATAGTTCTGCATCTCTTAATTGTATGATCTCACTATTTATGCTCTGAAAGTGAGTTAAATAAAGCTTTAGCAAAGATGTCTTTAAAGTTATAGAAGTGAGATAAAATGCTATCATGAAAGGATTTAGGCTGAGAGTTAGCAGCAAATACTTGAGATAATTGCTGAGAAGTTGTCTGACTAGCTCAAATCTTTGCTTTTATAAGCAATGAATATAGTATAATAGCATAAATCTTATTATCTATTTTAATGGCCTTATCTAAAGACTTTGGGTTTAGAGTGCCTATAAACTCACCCTCTTATCTATCTTCCATCAGGAATTCACATCTTACACCTCTGATGTCTTCATAGAGTATAAGAGAATACTAAGAGAGAAGAAATATCAGAAAAAGATAGATGCCCTGCATAGCAAGATGAATAACAGCACACTTATTAATTAAGGTTTTGTGCTCCTCTTAGGCTTTCTTTGTGCAAGTAAAACAACATTGCAGATATTAACTCATATGTATCTCACTCTTTACATAGTCAATTTCTAGATTATAATTATAGAGCCAAGTAAAGTCCAAGATTATATTCTGTTTTTTCAAATTAGTAATAGAAAAGATGGTATACTCTAAATGATTGTGATAGCAGGGGACTAGATCCATTACTGAGTGAATAAATCCCAACTCATTAAGTATTTCATCTATATTGTAAACTAAAATGGGGCAAATAAGGGAGCAAGTAGTCAGTTGATGTCATTCTATATAATTAGCATTTAAAAAGAGTCTAATAGCTTAACTATTTAATAAGGCCACAATACTCTAAGTTTGTTGTGTATCAGTAGTTTCAATCCCTACATCCAGCTATAGAAAGTTGGAGGAAGGAGTAAAAGCTACAATATATTAGTGAGGAAGGCATTGTTTTTATGCTGGAATATGCAGATATAGCAAAGAAAAAAAAGAGAAGGCTCCATTTGGACCTTAAACTAAGGAGGTGCTTTATATATTAGAGGGTGTGCTTATGGTTTTAGCCAGTTAATCATTGTTATTAAAAGTTATATTAGCAGATTCTATAGATAAAGAGGCAAACTAATTGGCACTAAGCAGTAAAGGCATATAATTTATCTGTTGCTTAACTAAACATCCTCCTTAGTATTCAGAATAGGAGCTGGAGTATTTAATAGCTCTACAAATGAGGTCTTTATTGCTGGTGCATTAGAAGAGGGATTACCAGAGGCATTTCTTGCAGCAAGAAGTTGCAATAGGAGCTCTTCCTGTTTATAAGCAAAAAGATAGTAAATCTTTAATCTCTGTGAGCAATAGCATGCAAAGTGGCCTAGCTTCTCATATTAGTGGCAGAAAAAAGGTGTAGCAGAGCACTAGCAAGAAGCATTAATATTTATAGGAACTTTTGAAGAAAGTGATTATAACTAAAAGGTAAGAGGAGCTCCTACTATAAATGTGCATGGATGAGGAAAAGCAGAGGAAGTGGAGTGTATAGCTGGTGCTAAAGCAGGATAGTGACTATGTGAAGAGATGTAAGGGCATCATAATTCTTGCTTTAGCTCCATGAGCTGCTACTGATCTTAAGCTACTCTATACTAGGTTTCAATCTGCTCATTATTTGGGCATCCTTCAGTTAAATTATTAATATGCTTCATAAGAGTAAGGTGAATTCCATCATGAAAAATGAGGCAGAGTTGGAGGCTATTAAGATATTCTGCTTACTTAATTAATGTATAAAAGAAGTTATTATAGTCATTCAAAGTTCTTCTTTCCTAGCTATATTAGTTATAATTATAAAGAAAGAGCATAGCAGTTCTAGCTAGATCCAATGGGAAGAACTTAGTTTAGAAATCCTTCTCAAAGTCATCTTAACCAATAAAGCTATTTTCTCCTCTATGATGTCAGAAAACTTATAGAATATAAGTTAAAGCATAGTCTACTTTTATATAGAAGAGAACTCATGCTATTTTCAGTGCATCAGAGTCAAATGCATCACCACTAAGCTGAATATAAGTGATGCAGGACTGAAAAAAGCATTTTCCAGCTATGTAGTCACTATTATAAATATTAGAAAGTGCTGGAAATGGGATTCTTTTAAATGTAGCAGTGGTGGAATAAATTCTATTATAAGTTCTAGTGGCATAGATGGCATAAGAGAGGCAGACAGAGCTAATAGAGTGCATTCCAAAAGTAATTATAAGGAGTGGGAGATGGTATTAGTTATTTGTCATAATCTAGCAAGTTTGGTAGTATAAAGAGTAAAAGAAGCTTAGGTGGCCTATATCTGAGCTTTCAGAGTAAGCAAGCAGTTTTAAGCATCATTCTATAGATTACATGCCTTAGAGAAATCAGCTAAAAGTGCTGGCTGAGTCATAAAAACTGAGGGAAAGCTATTTTGTGAAGAAAGAACCTCTAGAAACATTAATAATGGGGCAAGCTATAAAGAGCTTCTAGACCAATACTAAAGACTTATTCTACTATAAGAGCAACCTTTAGAAGCTGTGGCTTAGTTATATAGCTAGTAGAGAAAAATCAAAAGTTGTATTAATAAAGGTAAAATAAGTATAAATAATAAGATACTAACCTGATAAAGAAAAATCTAAAGAAAACAAGTCTAATTCACTCTGCTTACTAATAAAAAATATTTTGAGATTAAGTCATGTAACTATTATATATTACATTATACTATGATGTCACACTGTGTGACTGATGTGACTAATGTCATGGTTATGGTTATGTCACAGTGAAAAATTGAATTATTCTTAATAAGAGCTTTATTAGAGCTCAATTAATATTAAAATATTATAAATGCATATAAAGATGAAAGCAGAAAAGTAAAGGCAACCTTTGAAAGCTGTGGCTCAGTTACACAGCTAGCAGAGAGAGATCCAAAGATATACTAATAAAGATAATATAGATACAAATAATAAGGTGTTAATTTAGTAGAAAAAGATTTAAAAAGAACAAGTTTAAAGAGCCATTCTACCCATTAATAGAAAATATTCTGAGGTCAAGTTACCTGACTATCACAGTGTGACTGATGTAAATGATATCACAGTCACAGTCACATCACATGTCACATAATCATGGAGTCATATGAGTGGACAACTTCTTTAGAATTTGGTAAAGGCTCTGAACTAATGAGGAAGTTTATTCTGCTTTTTATCATTTTACTAGGCTTATAGCTTACATATATCATAGGTGGCTAATATATTTCAGTTATTTATTATAAAACTGTTATTTCAACTGCTAGACTTGTAAAACTCCATTGCAGAGCCTAGTTTTTTGTAATACTTTTTTCTTCATACTTCTATTAATATTTTATATTGAGTTTATCACTTTCTCTCTAGTACTCTTATACCAGTTATATAAAATACTAGAAAAGGGCTATAAATTATAGTAATATTCTTTATTAATACTATCTTTAAGTTGATTAAATACTCTGTTTAAATTATTATAAGGCTTGATACTAGTATATAATATAGAGAAAGAAAGTGCTCTATTTTTTAGGCTGATTCTTGCATAATATAAGAGACTCTTAGAGTTGTCTCATTTTTCACCTTCACTAAATTCTTGATAAGAGCCCTTATTTTATTCATTATATTATGGCTATTTTGCTTATATTTTTTTAAAATTCTTTTACTTATAAAGCTGTAGTATTTTTTAAAAAATTTAAGTTTAAGTGTATTCTGGGCTATCTTCTATTCAAAGTCAATGTTTTCTGAAGTTTCACTTCATTTATTATAATATTATTCTTTATTTTTACATCCTAGTAAATTCTGCTATTATTTTTACCTAAGTTACTTGAGTTCTGCAATCTTTCAGAGGAGCTTTTACTATTTTGTATAAAGGAAGGAAGAAATTGTGAAGAAGCCACTATTGCTTCATCTTTCTGTAGAGTCTTAAAAGGAGATATCCTATATAATTAATTCAAAAAAGGCAGCATTAGAGATGAAAAGTTATTAACTAGTATATCATTCTAAGTTAGGTTAGCCACCACTGCTTTACTCCTTTCTGATAATTTCTTAGCCATATTGAATAAGCCTTAGACAACACTTTATATAGAGAGGCTAATTAAATTGCTTATACTTTGATAAGTTCTTATTATAGGTTTATGGCTAAAATTAAATGTTAGTTGGCTTGATTAGTTGCCTTTTCTTATGGTATTGAGAGTATAGCCTTCATTTATATTTGTTATAAGTATTAGTAAGTTTGAAGAGAGTTTATTGCTTTTATTGTTCTAATACTATAAGGCTTCTTACATTTTAAGAGAAGGTGCAAATGTGAAGGCATATCTTTTGAGCTGTCTATTCTTCATGTAACTAATGAAGTGAGAGCATCTAATGGATTCTATACTTTGTAAAAGCATTCTTTTTACTTTTATTTTTATTATAAGTTTTTTAATTCTTAGTTATTTTTTCTCCAGCTTATTAATAATTGCTGATGCAGGCAATGTGGAAAACTCATCTCCATCTATATTTAGAAATAGGATAGAGTTCTTCTTATAAGGAGTATAAGCATTTATCACACCTCTTGCAACCTTGTATAATAGTTACTCATTTATTTTTAGACTTCTTTTTTTCACTTTTTCCAATTCAACAGATTAAGTATTTTTAGGCAGTCCATTTATATAAAGTTTTATGAGGCCCATTCATGTTTTAGTTTAGAATATATTGGAAAAGAGGAGTTGAGGCATTATATTTGATATATAATATTAATTTCTATGCCTTTTATTATAAGCATACATAATGTTTATTTTATAAGAGTTGTGGATTCTTGCTTAGTAATGGATTAAAGAGCCACCCTCCTATTTTTTTCTTTAAAAAGGGCATAAATGGCTAGTTTTTAGAAAAGAGAAAGAGAAAAAAGACATTAACTACACTTTTTGATGTTAATGATGTCTTTTAATATATATATTATCTGATGGAGCTTTTATTAAAGAACTATGAACAGTTTTACTTGACTGCTTATTTTATATATATTTATTCAAACTACATAATAATTAATAATTAAGGAGCTTCTTTATAATTTACTAACTTTAAATGATTGGATTTTTTGATTTATTATATATACTACATAATTTTTCATTTGCTAATTTAGAGTTACTCTTAATTATAACTTTAAAAATCTTTTTTAACTCAGATTTTGATTTATAAAGTTGCATATATAAAATTTTTATATACTATCTTATAAGATTTTTGTTACTTTTAAAATTCTTTTAGTAGTTTCACTTAGACTTCAGCAAATCTCAAATTTCAGATAAGTTCCATCAACTATTTACTTATGACTTATAAAGTCATTTATATATCACTCTTAGTCATTACATGTTTTAGACTTATAAAATTCTGAAGTTATGCAATTAAGAAAAAGTGTGTTCTTGCTAACTATATATAGTTATAACAATCACAATACATCAAACAAAAAAATGTCACATTATTTTAACATTAATATATTTGTTTCAATAAAGAAACAAGACAAAGCTATTGATTATTAAATTCTAAATAAAACAGAATTTTACTGAAAACTATAAGCAGTTTTGCTAAAAACTGTAGGCAAATAACATAGCCAGAACTACCTTGAAATTTCCTCTCTATATCATATTATATCAGCCTTATTAGTATTTTGATCTAATATATACTCAAATTAATTATGTGATTATAACTATGTAATATATGCATCTAAATCAATTATGTAACTATGGTCATGTGACTATGCTCAGGTTTTCAGAAATCAGATGACTTATTTTAAAAAAAAATCCAAAGGCATTTAGTGAAAAACTAAAGGAAATATTAATAATTATATAATTAGAGCACTAAAAACATTGCAGAACCCTCTCTTAGCTAAGAAAATTTAAAATAAGTCTTTTAGAACTGGAAAGTGGAGGCCCAATAGCTGGAAAATAGCTCAGGATAATTAAATAATATTATACATCATAAGAAGGAATAATAAAGGAGGATTTTGTAATATTTAGCAAGTTGCTAATTGCTTATATGCTTATGCTCAGTATTTTCAGGCAATAAATATCTTAGGCCCAAGGCAATAGTATACCTCAGATCATTAGTCTAATATACTTTTTAAACCTTCTTTTGGTGTAACTGAGGTTACATTGATTAAAAACTAATAAACTCTATTACTCATTGTTATATTTCATAAAAATACTTTGTAAAGTATAATTTAGCCCCAGAACTTAGTAAAAGCTAGTTTATTTATAATTGCCTTTATTCAAATTAATCTAATTAACTTAATTTCACATTAACATTTATTAAAAAGTCTATGAAATATATTATATAATATTGAAGCTTTGAAACATTAACTTTTTTTTAATATAAAATTTTAATAACAACATTACTTAAAATAATTTGAAAAACTCAATTTCAAATTATTTAAATATCTTCCTCAATTTGCTTCATTATAATGATGTCAAAGTGTAACAGTATTTAAACTCATGATTATATAATTATATTTATGCTACTTATTGCTGTAGATATATTTGATATAATGTATTTGTTAAAAATATAGCTTAGAAGAATATTTTCTGTTAAAAAACTGGTCTTTAAACTGCATTTAACTCTACCTTAAGCTTCATCCAATAATATGCTTATTTCTAATAGAATGAACTAGTTACTCAGCTCTTCCTTTTTTCTTTTATATCTTGGTAGTTAGCTTTAATAAATTATATACATAAATCTTACTTAATATTAATTATTATTAGTTATACTCCTTTACATATCAGTATTAATAATAGCATAGCAATTAATATAGTATATATAACCAACCTATAAAATTAAATATTTTCAGGCTAAATAATAGTAGTATTTTTATAGTCTATTTTCCAAACTAACTATAAGCTTTTTTTAGCAATATTCAACTTTCTATTAGCCTTACTTATTTCTCACTTAACTTTTGCCTGCCTTTATACTCACTTAACTTTTACTTGTTATTTATATTGCCAGCTTTATAGATGAAGTTTTGCAGAATTAAGCATTACTTTTATATTTTTCATTTAATATG
>QLON01003448.1:0-10337 GCA_003313675.1 Termitomyces heimii
GATATAAAATAAGTATTTAATAATATTAGGATTAAAGAAGGAGATAAATACAAGGTAGCATTTCTCACTAATTAAGGCCTTTTTAAACCTACTATAATATTTTTGATCTTTGAAATTTACTTGCAACTTTTTAATCAATGATAAACAACCTACTTAAGGATTTAATCTTACAAGAAGTGGTGATAATGTATATAAATGACATTTTGGTATATACAAAAACTTTAGCAAAACATCACAAGGTAATTCTAAAGGTCTTAAAAATATTAGAATGAAATAAGTTATATTTAAAATCTAAAAAATGCATATTTAAAAAGAATAAAATTGAGTATTTAAGAGTAATCATTAAGAGGAAAAAGGTTAAGATGGACTTATAGAAGCTAATAGCAATAAACAAATGGCTACTACTATAAACTATTAAGTAAATACAGTTGTTTCTTGGTTTTTATAATTTCTATTAGAAGTTTATTAAAGAATTTGCCATAATAATGCAACTTTTGTACCAACTAATAAGAAAAAACAATATATTTCAATGAATAAACAGTTGTAATACATCCTTTTCAATATTAAAAAGCAAACTGACTTTGGCACCTATACTGTTCTTAGCAAATAAAAATGACTCATTCAAGATTGAGGCTAATGCTTTAAATTATACATTTGGAGCTGTCTCATTATAAAAGCAATAAAGTAAATGGCACTTTATAGTATATTACTCAAAAGACTTCTTAATAGCAGAGAGAAATTACAAAATTCATAATAAAGAAATGTTAATAATAATGAGGGTACTAAAAGAATAAAAATACTTAGTATAGGGAAGTAATAAACTAATAGAAATTTGAACAGATTATAAAAACCTTGAATACTTCTTAACAGCATAAAAACTAAATTAAGAGCAAGTAAGATTATCTAGCATTCTTGCAAACTACAACTACATATTGAAATATAAATTAAGAAAGTTAATATTAAAGCCTAATGCATTATCAAGGAAAGAGGATTATAAATAAGGAGTAGACAAAGATAATAAAAACATTACCTTAGTAACCACAAAATATATCATATCTCTATTTATAAAAGGTGCAATAATAGTAGAAACAGAGAGTAATAAAATTATTCAATCACTAAGAGAGAGACAACTGGTGCTAATCAACTAAGTTGACAAGTTAGCAGATTAGGAAAGCAAGATGGACTTACTTTTAGAAATGTTCTAATAGTAGTCAATGATAAAGAAGTTAAAAGAAAAATTGTAGAATAGTACCATAACTCCTATATAATAGAATATTCTAAAAGAAATACAATGAAAGAACTAATAAATAGAAATTATTGGTGGACCAAGATGACAAAGTACATTAATAAATATATAGATGAGTATCAAAAGTGCTAACAAACTAAAATATTCTTACAAAAACCCCAAGGCCATTTAATACCAAATATAATACCTTCATTTCTATTTCAAATTATTTCTGCCAATTTTATAGTAGGCTTACCCCTGTCAATGGAATACAATGCAATTATGGTCATTATAGACTAGTTCAGCAAATGCATCTTTGCAATCCCTTGTAATTAAGAAATTGATTTCTATGAAGCAGCATGTCTAGTTAGAAATTATGTTTAATATCATGAAGAGATACTTCACACCATTATCAGTGACTGGGGCTTTCAGTTTGCTTTGAATTTTATAAAAGAACTTTATAATCTTCTAGATATCTTCTATAACATCTTAACTTCCCATTATCCCCAAATGGATGGCTAAATTGAATGCATCAACTAAAAAATACAACAGTATCTTAGGCTGTTTATTAATTATCATATGGATGACTGGGTGAAATAACTCCTATTAGTAAAATTCTACTATAACAACTATACATCTAGTGCTACAAATAAATCACCATTTTTCATCACTAAAGGAAGGGAAGTTAATTCAGGACTAAATCTGACACTATTTCCTCAAAAGCCAGACACACCTATTGAATTTGCAATAAAAATGAAATTAATTAGAGAAAAAATCCAGGCAGCATTAAGGGGAGCAATGAAAGATATGAAGAACTTCTATGATTGCAATTATAGAAAAGAAGAATATGAAAAGGGAGAAAAGATGTAGCTAAACATGAAATACATCATTACAGGCCAATTAAAGAAAAAGTTAAATTGAAAATACTTAGGACCCTTTAAAATAACTAAGAAATACTCTACCATGGCATACTGCCTCAAACTACCAAAATCTTAGTGCATGCATCCCATTTTTCACATATCAAAACTACAAAAATACAAACCTGACAAATTCAATTGACTTATTTCCTGCATAACCTTGAATGTAAGAGGAGAGAACTGAAATTCAGTAGAAATCCTCAAATCATGACTACAAAATAGAAAACTTGAATACCTCATAACATGGAAAGATTAATTGTCATCATGGAATATCTGGGAGAAGGAAGACTGCATGCAGGATGAAGCATTGTAGATGATTGTGGACTTCTATTGTAATTACCTCTGGGCAGTGTATCGAATTTCTTTTACAGAATACAATTTTTTGCCTTTCATCCTCCACTCTAATATCGGACAATATCTTGCCATAAGCTCATCTGGGGTTCTTGCTTTAATAGAAGGATAATGTCATAAACTAATAAATTCATTATGCACTTAGCTATCACATGCCTAAGACTATTTTTATTTCTTTTATTCTTGTTCAAACTGTATTCACTTGAGCTCCAACTCTCAGTTACTTTATTACAGACTATGGTCATATTATCATGAGTTACAGACTTTCCTGACCTTTGTTTCACTTACTTAGTTATATATGATTTCAATTTACTAGTATAAAAGACTGTTTGTAGTATAGTAAATACTTACTTTGCAATTATTGGTTATACAATATTTTATGATTCTTGACAAAGCCTCTGTCAATGTATTTTGACCTTGACTATTATGAATAGAGAAAGCTCTGCAGAAACATCTGTTCTAGAAGCTAAAAGTATTAGAACTATTGTTGGCAAGTTATTCTAAATAAACCAGGTCAAAGATCTCGAATATACCCTTGTTATATGTTTGTCTTTCCTTTTTTATATACTCTTCTTATTTTTTGTCTCTAACCCTGCATCTCCAAAATCTCACTACTCATTATCACCCATTTTATATATATTCACATAGTTATGTACTGCCTACCTCAGACATGTCCAAAAACACTCTGAAGTAAGGCTCAACTTATATACAACAAATTACCTATTACTTACCCTATCTAATTTCTGTTCTTTTAACTAGGTGAATAAATACCTTAAGACATGTCCAAAAACACTCTGAGTTTCTATTCTTTTAACTAGATCCTGTTTGCTATCATATCAGGTTATTGGGCCCTTTCTTTTCATCCTGTGGAGCTGCAACTGAATTTAACTATGTTTATCACTGCTATTACTACTGACTCTCTTCCTTCCAATGTCCCGAGGCTGCTGCCAGATGGGGTCAACTGGGAGATCTTTGAGATATGCTTCTCTGTGGCTATAAAGTCCAAGGAAAAGTAGCCTCATTTCTCTAGTGCTGAGCCGTGCCCTTTCCCTGGTAGCTCTGGCTCAATTGCAGACTGGGACAAGGTGGAGTCATCAGTCTATAATCTGCTTCTGCAAAAGATCCCAGATTTGGCTGTCATGAAGCTGCACCACTACAAGACTGTGGCAGAGGCCTGGACTGCCCTCACCAAGGAATACACTCAGAAGGGCATATTTGCCTAAACATAGCTTCATGCTGAGTTCCTTGGAATGAGGTGCCCTGACAAAAGTAATGTCCATGCCTTTTTTGATAGCTTGCAGATGAAGAAAGAGGAGCTGGCATCAGTCAGTGTTGATATAAATGATCAAGATTACTGCTTGACAATCATAGGCTCTCTTCTCCCATCCCTTGCCAGCTATGCAAACTCTTTGCTCATAGCAACTAGACTTCTTGGGTCCATCCCCACTGCCACTTCTGCCCCTACTGCTGTAACCTCCTTGAATATTGATCCTGACACCCTTATTATAGTCATATCTGGGGAATTTGACCATTAGTGTGTGCAGCTTGACCATTAGTATATACAGCATGAGTATTGTGCTGCAGCTAAATCAGCTGCAAAGCCTGAAAAAAATGAGGCCATTGCAGTTACCTCCAGTGTAGAGAAAGACATATGCAAAAAACTGACCTGCTGGAAGTGTGAAGGTATGAGACATAAGTGAAAGGATTGTAAGAACAAGAAGAAGGACTTGAGTGAAGCAAAGACCAAGGCTAATGGAGGATACTTTCCTATACCAAAAGAACCTCTACGGCCTAATAAGCCACACTCTCCCAATAACTATTGCTACCAGGTAAGCCCAACGTTTGCCAAAAATAACCACAACTGCCAGATGGTCATCCAGACAACTCCCTGGCAGTTCTGGTCCCCTAGACACCCTCCCCCCAGCCACATCAGCTCCTGACCCACGCTGATATTGGAGCCCTGCTCAATGGCGATACTGGCCTGGTCAAATTGGTCAATGATGCCAGGCACTGGATGGAGACTAAGGGTTGGATCCTGGCTGGCGAGCTATACAATTGCACAAAGCTTATTAGGGTGCTGATGACTGCAGCCCTGGTCTCCAAAGGCACCCGACTTGAAAGCAAGGCAAGGAATGCCACTCTTGTGGTGACTTTCCTACTGGAGGATGATATAACGGACAAATAGGCAGAGTGCATCGCAGACGCAGTAGTATCCAAGGTACTCAACTGAATTGATAATGTAGTCACCAGCCTGTTGAAGTCCTCTGAGCTTGCCTCTACCACCAGCGCCACACAGGCTGAGACTACCCTAGCTCTCAAGGAAGCCACCACATAGCTGATTATGGCTACGGGCTTACTTACTGAGGCTGCAACAAAACTCAGTGCAACCCCTGCCAACTGCATGCTACCGGCTCCCCGCCCCACATGGGCTAATATTGCTGCAACTAACCTCCCTCCAGTCCCCACTTAGATCCTAGCCCACTTCAATCCAGACCTATCGACCCAGCACACTCGGCTGCAGCAGAGACTACTTCAGGATGCCAAGATTGTCCTAGTCAAAGTCGACTCCAAAGACCCCTCCTCCCCACAAGACTGCTCCCCCAAAGGCAACCATGACTTATGCAAGTGCATCAATAATCACCTGGCAGAAGTTGACAAAGCCATGAGTGACTTGGCAGCTGGTGACAGCTTGGCGCGCATCACAACGTCCATATAGTTATGTGGAATATTGGCCCTCGTGCGTGGGGTGTACCTGTTTGAATTCGATTCAGCAAAGTTGGATGAACGCTTCCATGAATATGCATGGGACCCAGATTGGAAGATAGCCACGGCTAACCTGGGAAGGTCGGCCAAGGTAATTGACAAGGCCCATAATCTAATTATCCGCTTTGTACCGTGCAAAGATGAGTTTGACTCAATTAACCCAGATGACATCTTAGCATTTGAAAGCAACAACAACCTCCCAAATTGAGTTAATCACCTCTGCAACATGGCTGAAGAAAGCCGAACATAGGTTGCCATCACAATCCTTAGCCTCAATCAAGATGTCTTGCAGTTCAGCAAACATGGTCAACACCCTGCTCTGGGAGTGTATCTATATCGCCAGCCATCAGGTGGTGGTGCATAAGGACATCCGTGAACCAATGCGATGCAACAATTGCCACGAATATGGTCATTTCAGAGCTAAGTATTCCAACACCCCCCGCTGTGCCTGCTGCTCAAGTACAGATCATCAATCTAACATGTGTCCAGGCACATCCCAAGTTAGATGCACTACCTGTAGTGACAATTCCACACATACAAGCACGTCACAAATCTGCCTGGAATTTATAAGACACTGCAACGAAATCGACAGTAAGTTTCCTGAGAACAACATATCTTTCTTCCCCACAGCCGACTCATCTACGTGGGTGCAGAACACTAAGAAAATCTCTCACTCTCCACCGACTGCCACACCATGGATTGACCATAAGTCACAAACCAATCCAGCACCCAGCCAATGCCACCAAGCCTCTTTGCTGGACTTTGTTCAGCCTTTCGAGCCCAGCCCCCTACCCCCTACCACCCAACAATGAGTACAAGACCGATTACTCCACAGACTCTTCAAATCTGGCAACAGAATGTAAGAAAATCAGACGTAGCACAGGCTACCATGCTCAACATCGCCAACCCCAATGACTGGGACATTTTGGCCCTCCAAGAGCCTTATCTTGACAAACTAGGGAAAACAAGGGCCTCATCCCACTGGATCGTACAATACCCTCAAACCCACCATCTTGATGGGGCCAATCATACACGTTCGATCCTACTCATCAGTACCAACATCTCATCGGACTCCTACACTTTCTTAAATGTCCCATTACCTGACATTACAGCTATTTGATTCAACGGCAACCATGGATCAATGACCATCTTTAACATTTATAATGACTGTCTAAATGACAACAGTCTGTCTACTCTCTCCACCTTCCTGCATACTAATTCCCAACAGATCTGCACCTTTGATGCCGACCACATAGTGTGGCTAGGCGATTTCAACCGTCACCATCCACTTTGGGAGACAATTGAGAATCGACACCTCAACTCCTTGGAGGACGAGCTGCAAATCCTCTTCAACTTCCTCAGTACCTATGACATGGAGCTAGCACTCCCGCCAGGGCTACCTATGCTGCAAACGGTCTCCAACTGCTGGACATGGCTGAACAATGTCTGGAGCAGATGCAGCCAGGCAGATCTGATCATATCCTGCAATGTCACCCCAAGCCTGTGCCTCCCTCTAGCTGACCATCTCCTAGTGGTCACAGTAGTTGACCTACTGCTACCTTGTGCTGCTCCCAAACCATTTAGAGACTTCAGAGCCGGCGACTGGGCCGCATTCAACAATGCTCTTAAGGAGAAATTGACGCCTCTCACTCCTGCATGGCACATCTCTTTGGAGAACGACTTCAACTGGATGGTAACATCGCTGACGGTGGCAATCCAGGAAGTCATTAATGATGAATCGATGGTTCCTGTCTAAGCACCCTGTCCATACACTAAGTGCTGGTGAAACAAAGAGCTGACGGCTCTAAAGAAAGAGCGCAATTGGGCAAACACGCTGGCCTACAGATTCTGTGATGTTGTGGGATACCCAGCTGCAGCTGAAGCAACTAGACTTTTGAAGCTCATGGCACAACGCATATGGGATGCCAAGAGCCAGCACTGGCTTGAGTGGCTGGAAAGTATAGATGCTAGACAGATATATACTGCTAACAAGTATATCGTCAGGGAGCTCACTAACTTCTTAAGTGACAGGGTCCCCGAACTCCAAGAGATAATCGGAGGCAATGAGATCTGGGCCACAACAAATGATGCCAAGGCAAAGGTCTTAGCTAAGTCCTTCTTCCCTCCTCCTCCCTCCTCTCCTTTGATACCTCACATGGCTTACCCACGCCCACTCTCTGATATCCAATTCTTTAACCATAAGTGCATATGCACTGCCCTAGTGGGGCTGCAACCTTACAAAGCGCCGGGTCCTAATGGGATCCCAAATGTTGTACTTAAAAAATGTGCTGATGTTCTTATCCCCCACCTAACCTTTATCTTCCGCACAGTCCTCGAACTAGAAGTATACCATGACAGCTGGCTGACATCCACAATGCTAATTCTTTGCAAACCCGGAAAACCTGACTACAGCAAGCCGGGTGCATACAGACCCATTGGGCTTCTTAATACAATTGAGAAACTACTCTCCACTATTGTAGCTGCTGATCTATCTTTCCTAGCAAAGAAGCACAGTATGCTCCCAGAAGGGCAGTTTGGCAGCTGCCCTGGCCACAACACAACCAATGCAATGCACTCAGTGGTAAGCACAGTAAAAGATGCATGGAGATCAGGAAAGGTCGCCTCGGCTCTATTTCTCGATGTGCAGAGCGCCTTTCCTAATACTGTTTGGGACTGCCTGCTACACAACATGCAGAAGTGGGCAGTCTCAAGCAGCTATATCTGTCTGATATGGAGGATGCTAACTGGTAGAACCACGAGACTCAGATTCAACAACTTTGTTTCCGAGCCCCTAGAGGTCTCAAATGGAACCACACAGAGTTGTCCCCTTTCAATGATCCTGTATGCATTTTACAACGCTCCTCTCATATCAACAGCCACCCCATCCTCCAAATCCGAATTTTCTTTTGGATTTATCAATGACTCGATGTTTCTGGCTGTAGCAAAAACCTTTGAGGAGACAAGAGGTATCCTGACTAACATGATGCAGCAAGCAGATGGCAGATTTACCTGGTCAATTATGCATAACTCGCCCTTCAAGCTCTCAAAGCTCACGCTCATGGACTTCCTGCGAGCTGCCTCAACCACACTACCGGATGACCTTGTGCTCAAGTGCACTAAACGCAATGGCTTGGAGACCTCTCAGAGTGTCAACACAGTAAAAACTTATAAATACCTAGGTGTCATGTTTGACACCAGGCTTTGTTGAAATGCCCACACCCAGAGAGTCATAGCTAAAGCGGCATGGTGGACCCTTCAGATCACACGGCTCTCCAGGCCCTCCGAGGGCATGCCACCACACCATGCACATCAGCTGTACAATACAGTGGTGGTCCCCGTGATCACATATGCAGCAGATGTTTGGTATACCATTGTTTATAATTCTCCCTCCAGAGCAAAGAGACTCGGTTCTGTTGCAGCTACTAACAAACTCATTCCCTCCTAAAGACAAGCAGCCAAAGTGGTCATAGGTGCCCTGAGCACCACTGCGGGTAATGTACTGGATCTACATGCTAACTTGCTCTCAACAGATCTACTGTTCCAAAAAGTACTCTTTCGAGCAGTGGTGCGCCTCTCATCCCTTCCTAAGACACACCCTCTCTATGTAACCATTTGCAGGGCTGCGAGGCAATTTGTCACCAAGCACAAGTTTCTGTTACATTATCTATTCTACACTACTGGAGTCACATCCAATGGCATTGAAACTATAAACCCAATATGATGATGCCTGGGCTACCTCCCAGCATTTACTCACCATATCAAAGAAAGCAAAGACACAGCACTAGCTGCTGCTATGGAAATATTTGGAAAGTCTCTGGCAGTGGTTTCTGCAACGGCTCAAACCTCAAAGGGGGAGTAGGTGCATCTGCAGTCTTATACATTGGGGGTGAGGAAGAGGCCTCCCTATACTATTACCTGGGCCTGGACACCAAGCACACAGTTTACAAAGCAGAGGTGGTAGGTATTTTCCTTGCAATCTACTTACTCACCAACCTATGATGGAGGCTCCCACCAATGGCCATGATCAGCAGTGACAGTCAGGCTTCTATTAAAGCGCTTCTCAACCAGCGTGCACACCCTAGCCACTACCTACTCGATCGAGTTCATACTGCGGCAGAAATGCTTCAGGTCAAACAGGACCAGTTGATAAGAGCCCAGGCATGACAAACTGCCCTGCAACATGGTAGCCGATGGATAGACCGAAGGAAGAATGTAATTGACCTACAGATCCACTAGACACTGGACCACGTCAACTTCAAACCAAATGAGCATGCAGACTCACTGGCCAAAAGAACAGCACGTGGCTACTCAAGCATCCCAGGACATCTCCCCCCAATCCTTAGGAGGCAGCAACTACCTGTGAGTATCACAGCTACGAGGCAGGAAGCCCTGGTGAGACTGCAGGCAACATGGAAATGCAGATAGAAAACATCACCTCAATACCCACTCATACATGCCCTCAATCAATTGCTGCTATCTAAGCGCTACATCAACCTGACAAAATCACTTAATAGGCACCACTCAGCCCTTCTAACACAACTCTGCACAGAATACATTGCACTCAACTGTCATCTATTCTGCATACGTCGCTCAGAAACCCCAATTTGTCAGCATTGCGGGGGACTAGTAGTTGAGTTGGTCTGCCACCTACTCCTGGTCTGCCTCCACTACCGCCACAAGAGACAACAGCACCTACATCACATGCTCTGCTGAAAAGCTAAGTCCATGTCCTATCCCCTATCGAACCCTGATGCCTTAAAACATCTCTTCAGATTTATCCATGCGACGAAGCGGTTCTCTCTGCCTGCGCAGTCCATACAAAGAATGAACGCCTAAAGTTGTGATGGCACCACCATATGGTGGCCGCATTCCTCTAACACATGATTAATCTAAATTACTTATTACTAATGTCGGCACCCATCTTACTTCCATCCAGACTCTTACTCTTCTGACTTCCTTATGGGTGAGACTGCGACTGTGCTGCTCGACCCATCACCACCTACACTGAAGGTGGATTTTGTTGCTGCCTACCTCAAACAGTACATCTGATACCCGCGCTTCTGGTTAGTAAGAGGAGGGCG
>QLON01003449.1:0-30383 GCA_003313675.1 Termitomyces heimii
AAATCAGCCATTTCATATACATCGGTAGCCTCAGAAGGACAAGGACACAACCTCGAGGATACAGCAGGATTCGCGACCACAGGAAACTTAGCAAGAATAAATGTATCCATGTAACTTGTGATGATTGCCGTTTTATGTAATCATCATCCAATCAATCTTGCATGCTTGATACTGGATTTTCATTGGACCTCCTCTGCAGCTAATCGCGCAGCTGTGCTGATTTTCTGGACATGTCCTCAATAGAACTTATAGGCCACTTAAGCGGCCACCTTTTCTAATTTGATGGACCGTCTTGCTAGGGCTAAATACTAGATAGGATAGGGCTCATGTAAAACACGCGAACATCACGTGGTGTGACTCAATGTGACCAGGGTCCAGACGTGTCATTAACCAGTTTATTATAATCTACAATGTATACATGAATAACAGACTCTTTAGTATCAAAAAGAAAGGCCATCATATTATCTCGGGATATCAGGAGATGTGTCATGTAGCATGATTGTATCCTTGATTGGCCCATCTCACAATTGCGCACCTTCGGATATTGTGTTGTTTGAATGGTCTTGGAGTCATCTAGTACCCTCTATACTAAAGATGCTGGTTCAGAATACTATTTAAAATGTTGATGGGCATGAAAAAGTATATAAAAAGTTCTTCTTATGCACTCTTAACTTTTTTGAGTTTACATTACAGCCTTTTTTGTATTTGCTATGTGTAGAACAGTATGGTTATTCCTCAGTCACTTACAGGTCAACAGAGTAAGCCATGATGGGCCAGGTGGTTTGGGTTTAGGTTGCCATTTACGAGATCCAATGAGAAAATGAGTAAAGGGAGCCTTGATATTATATCAGGTTCTGCTAACTCAAAGGCTCACTTTATTAAGCACAAACCAAAAAAGAAACTAGGAGTGAAAGCAGGACTGAGTTTAAGTAAGTAGGAGAAAAATAAGTAGTAGGGGAAATAAATGGAGATAAAATTAGAGGTAAAAATAAAAAAAGGAATGAAAAAACTAGGCAACTGGTGGAAAGGAGGTGAAAAAAAAGTAACAGAGTTGAGATGAAGGAAAAGGTGTTGAGATAGAGTAAAGTAGATGGAGTAAAGAAATGAATGAGTAAAACTAAGGAGAAATAGGAGAGAGGAGAAGAAGACAGAGTTGAAAAAACAAAAACTGAAGATGTTTGGAGAAAGTTGGAGTTGAGTCAAGTTAAGAGAAGAAATATAAAGAGTGAAAACTTAAAGGAAACTGGAGGAGAGAGAGACAAGATAAGGCAGAAATAAGAGTTAATAAGAGTAAAAGAGTTGGAAAGAAAATAAATTGATTGAGAGATAGATAGAGAGAAAATAAAGATTAGAAGAGAGACAAGAAATAAGAAAAATGTCATAATTCACCCACACTCTTCAAGATAATGCCATATCAACCCCCACTTTTTCATACTCAAAGTTCTGACATCACTGATTTAATGACCAAGATTATTAAACTTCTCTAGATAAACAGCAACTTCAACATCTTAGAACAACCTCAGTTCTCCTGCACTATTAGAAGAGATCACTTCTAACACTTTGCAAATGCTGCTCTGCACAATTGTCCTGCAAGATCCAACTCCTGCACAAGTGTTTCACTGTTTAATTTTACTAACACTCAATTGTCTCCAATATACAATAACTTTCACCACCTAAGACACTTAGTAGGTACTTAGAGAGAGCCTTTAATAGTTAGTACAATAGTCTTAATATTGCACCCAGTTTAGTTTAGTTTTAGTTCTCATCTCTTGTCTCTCTTATCTCTTATCTCTCTGTTTTATTTTATCTATCTCTGATTCCACTCTAATTTCTCCAATTCCTTTCCTCTTAACTACTCTTTTCTTTACTATGTAAAAATCACTTACATGATGAAATATTCAGTATATCAATAGTTTAATGTGGTTAAAGTTTTACTAATAAGCTAAATTCAATGTTTAATATTAATCAAGCAATAAATAGAATAATATATACTTTGTTGTGTAGTTTCTTTCCACATGATTGAAAATCTGTAATATTTGGTTTTATTTGTTTAAGAAATACTTAAAGCATTAAAAACAGTGTCCACTAAATTGTTTTTGGCCTTCCTCACACCTGCAGACCCCCAAACACCTGCCACACATTATCAAATAGTAATATAAGTACTTAAATTGTCTAATATACAATTTTTTGGCTATTTTAAATGTGCAATATCCTGGTATAAAGCCTTTAAGCCTAAATTTAATATGAGTTATAGAGAAATATCACCATTATGCAATTACTGACCTCAGGACATAGAAAAGTATATTTACCAACTGGATGAGTTAGATTTACTTTATATTGTGCTAGTCATTTCCATAGCAGGTAATCAAAACTGCTACACTTGGATAACATTGGAAAACATGCCATAGTGTTGAGCCAGTGACTTATCCAATTGATGGCTTGACATTCCAAATTGTATTTATTATTTATTTTATATTTTTTATGTTATCACACTTATCTCTTTTAGTGGTATAAGCTACATTACACAATGGCACTTGATATCAGAATATATGAGACTGTGTGTATAATCATAAGTAATGTATCCTCAGCAGTATATAAATAGACTAAAAGTATTTAGTGCAAATTATATTGTATATATGTATAAAGGAGAAGATAAAGCAAGGGTGGCTAAAGATCAGTGAGTATATAATATAGTTTTTCTGTACTTATCACAATATCATATATCACATATCTCAACACTCCTTCTTACAATAAATCTATCATCACTCTTCTTTGCACATAAATTTATATAATACTCAGTGATTGTTGGAGTTTTATGAAGAGTGCCTTGTATAGGGCTTTTATAAATATATTAGCAATGTTGTTTCTTGTATTGACATATATAATCATAATCTTGCTAGTTTAAGCACATTCTCTAATAAAATAGTACTTAATATCAAAGTGCTTAACTGTCAGATTTTGCTAAGTTGGGGGCTTTCCAGGAAAGCAATGCCCTTACAAGGCAGACTTGATCTGTGGATACTTGAGTGTCTAGAGCTCCAGGGCTAGAGCTCTGGAGTTCAAGATGTGGACAGAGGGTGATCCCAGAGGATGAAATCTGATCTAGGGCTTTGGGTATTTTAGAAGTTGAGGGTTGGAGAGGAGTCAAGTTGAAACCCAAAGTTCTAAAATAAGACCCGGTTAATAAATTATAAGTCATGAAATGCATACCAAACTTAGAGCATGCAATTATTTAGGCATGCCAGTCAAAGCATACTAGTCAGTATATACTAATCAAGCAAGAGGGCATGCAACAATTCAAGTTAATATTAAGACTAGTGAATACAATGGGGAACTACACTATAAATACTACAGGGTTGGGTCTCAGGGTTCCAGGATATCTGTGATGGGTTTTGGAAGGCATTGAGTAGCAGGCAGAGACTATATACTTGGATTGCGCATATGGGGTGTGCAATCAATTGGTGCAGAGGGAGCTGTAATGCATGATGGCCAGCAGCAGGTCATGCAATCCAATCATTGACAGCAATCAATTCCAGGATCTGTGGTGCAGGGTTCCCAGGGGGGTTGGCTGATGGCAGTTGTAATGCATGTGATGGCAGCATTGGCAGCTGTGGAGGTGGGGCATGTTGTAGGGTTGACGAAAGAGGATCCCAAATGGGGTTCCAGAGTTGTCCCGGGGGACTTTAAAGGAAGGTCATGACATTAACTCTGGCATATGCAGTGGAGTCTTCAAATAGTGTGATTATAGCTTTGTTGTCATAGAAGAGAGTGGTGAGCTTTAATGCAAAGTTCCATCCAATTTCTTTTATTAGCATCTTTAGTCATATACATTCTTATACTAACTTATAGGCCAATATGTATTCTACTTCACAGAAGGGTGTGGCAATTATTTTCTGCTTTTATACTAACCACAATACAGCACCTATACTAAGAGACCATATATATTCACTTGTGCTCCTTTGAGTATCTGGGCAGCTAGCTCAGTCAGCATTAGTAAATTCTTATAAAGTAATTGATGGTCTTTCCAAGCATAATTTGAATTCTCTAATCTCCTTTAAGTAGTGGACAATCAAGGAAATGGAACAGTTGTTGCATGGTATATATAATATCAGTGTGTGTAATAATTGCAATTTATAGCAAGCATCCAATAAGTAATTTATAGAGTAGTCTATTAATATTACCTTTTTTCTCCTAAGTCTAAGCATTGCATTGTGGTTGCTTAAGCTTGGATCTTAGTTCCATTGGTAGTAAGAGTGAGTAAGCATTCTTCTGCCCAAATTATAACATAACTAGGCTATTTAAGAGAGAGTTAGTTATACTCTGGTTTTCATGATTCCAGTTGACTGATATTCTAATAATATAACATGAAATATCAAGATCTAATATTGTCCAGGCTTCTTGCATTTGCATTTTAAACTTATTGTTTTTATTTTTAGAGCTTGCAATGCTAAAAAAGTTGTTGATATATACTCCAGCTATTACTATGCCTGTTAACATTTTTTTGTAGTAGATACAAGACTCATATACTAAATATATAAAGCTTTAAGCTATTATCTATTTGTTTAGGCTTTGCTATTGATTGCTTAGCAAGTTAGCAAAGAGTCACTAGCATAAGTCTAGTGCATAGAGTTGAAGTGTTATTCAAATGGCAGTAATAAAGCAATAAGAGTAGAATTGTAAAAAAAATAAGCTTTTCAGTTTAAAGTGCACAGAAAATGAGAGATCTATTCAATGATTAATTAGCTTAGTAAGTATAGGAGTTATAGTAAAATATAAAGTCAGAAATGAATAGTGAAGTCAAAAAGAGTAAGTAGTTTACTATGAATTAAACTAAGAATTAATAAAGTTCATGCACTATAATTAATAAATTAGTCAAGAAATCAAAAACATTACTATGAAACATTTGTTAAGCATCAGCTAACTATTACCAAGGTGCTTAGTCTGTGCACTATATAATCTTGTAATCTAATCTATTCATCAATAGAAAATTAGCAGCATAATCTTAGCAGTATTTTAGATAATTTTACTAATAAGCCCACTATTATCACTAGTTATTGGTGATTGTCAATTGCTGCCCATTGATATAATTGTTGCCATGACAAGTGATTTACTCTATGATTTTAAAACTTTTGCCAGTGGCTGTTCAAGCAGTTATTAAGAAAACTGGTACTAAATAAAGCCAACCACTGAAAAGTCTGGCCCAAGACTCATCATCAAGTCTCTAATAAATAAGTCAGGAATAGCTATTCTAGTGCATCTTAAAGAAAAAGCAGCAAAAAGTGGAAGAGCTCTGAGGAGAGTACTAGTAGTAGTGTTATGAGCTAATAGAGTCAGCTACCAGAGAATACAGAATGCAGATCCAACTATAAGAGAAGAGTCATTGATTGATGACCAAAGAGTAGTGTTTGAAAAAGTATATGGAATTACTTCCATAGATGAAATAAAATGCTAATATTTATTCCAAGCTGAAAAATAGCAGCAGCAACCACTAGTAGGAATTTCAATACAAAAACTAGAGCTGCAGTTCCTGAGAAGAGAAGTGCTAGACTGGCATTTGAGCAATTACTGCAAAGGAGCAGTAATAATAGCTTGCTAATTAGCAAAAAGATGACAGAAGTATATATAGTGTGCAGTCAATCTGTGGCAATAGATATCTGAGAAAAGATACCAAAAATGAATGAGGCAGCCAAAGACTATTAGTCTAATATATACAATCACCTCAACCAACTGGTTGATGATGCACAAAGTATCAAGTTCTCATTCCCAAAAGGAGTAAAAGCTTGTAAAAGCAATAAAAAGCATATTCAATCATATACTAGTAAGCACTTGTTTTCTTAGTTAGAAGACTGAGCAATAGATGTGTGCTACTACTTAGCAGCATATTGCTATAGAGGTCCAGAGATAAACAGTAAACAAGTCTTTGTATTTATTGAATTCCTTAAAGGAGAAGTAAAAGCATAGTATTGTTACTATATACTTCATATCAATTATATAGTTGAGCACTAAATGTTCAAAGATGTCCTAAAGGGATTGTATGATTGATTTATAAATCTGTTGGCCATGTAGGATGTCAAAAAGGCATCTAGAAATGCTGTGTATAAAAATAGCATATAAATACAAGAGTTTTATAATACCTTATTGGAGTAATGAGCAATGTAGTAGCCAAAGGCATCCTCAATCAAAAAGCTGACAAAAACTAGCACATTCTTGGTGAAAAAGTGTTTTGTGATATAATATGCAGCAATACTTGTGCAGTGCTTGGTAGAAAGTACTTAAGGATCAGAAGCAATAAAATGCAATGCTCAGACAGAGTTCCAAGCTCCAGAGTGGGAATGGTGAATTAGCTGGAGCTGCATAAGCTTAGAAAGAATGCTTAAATTGTGGTAGTATAGATTACTAGTTAAAACAATGTCTTTATAAATAGAAAAAGGCATATATACAAGTAGCATATACTGTAGCAAACAAGTCAAACTGCAAATCTAATAGTAAATATGAAGAATAGTCAGAACAACTTGAGTAAATTGCTAAGATGAAAAAGAAAGATGATGCTGCAAGCATTATAATTAATGGAGAGGAATATGTTATAGTAGATATATATAATAACAACTATTATAGTTATAATAGTGATTTGGAGCACATGATGGCAATGATTGAGGCTCTTGAAGAAGAGCAAACTATTAATGATTGCCAGGTTAAAATATGCTATATATATTTGCACAAAGCATTAAAGAAGCTGAAAAGGCTAAAATTATAGTAAACAGAGAAGCAGTGTCTAATCAGTTATGTAGATGTAGAAGGCTATCTGGCCTAGACATTATGGAACTCTGAGAGTACCACTATAGGATTGACATTCCAATTTGCTCATATGCATAGAATTCAAATACATGAATTGAAGAAGCCATTACTATTCTAGTTAGAAATGGTTGAGAGTTGCTCAATGATTTAATATGGAACTAAGGTTAAGGTGACTACTTTAAAGTCAAATACAGTTAAATATATTGACATAGCAAACTTTGATCACTATGATATAATCATTAAGATTCCATTCATGTAAAATAATACAATAGATTTTTCAACTTTGTAAATGACAAAGTGATTATTAATAGCTGTCAGAGAACTACTCTTTTAGAAATCTCTTACTTTATGTTTTTTTCCAATTTCCATGCCTTTTCACCCTAATCTATCTACTTTTTGCTGCCTTTTTCAAATTCCTCACTAGTTAAACTATAGAAATAAACTTCTCTGTTGGTTTTAAGGCCTTTGCTAGACTCTGAAAAAGTGATCCAATTTATATGACCCCATGATCTAATGACTATGTGACTTATAACTGTAATAGTGACTATAACAGCATACTTATACTTATGGCATAGTTTATTTGAAACATTAGTTCCAGAGGCTATTAATAAATATCTATATTGAAGTAAATAATAACTAGCAAGCAAGAGTAACTTGGTACAGAATTTCTTCAGCAATTTTTCAGTGGGATAGCTAGCACCAAGTGTTAGCCAATGACCAACTGCATCTTCTCCACAAATATAAAGAGTAAAACACTAAATGGCTTGACTCAGAAGCCACTGGCTTTTATGATTACATGGGTGAAAATTTACATTGAGATTGCCTCATTGCTCATTAGAGGCTACAATTATCTATAGAGTGAAGAGTTAAGGGGAAGTGATAATAATAAATAGATGTAAGAGTCAATAGTGCTTGCTTAACAACTAACATTATACTAGATATGGAGATGAAGCTGCAACTGGTGGAATTCACTAGTGTACTTGTATTTTTTGAGGCAGCCAATGTTGAGAAGGGATAAGTAAACTCCTAAATCAAAACAAATTTTTATACATTGGAGCACAAAGAGCACAGGTGCACTCTATCAACAAATAAACCATAATACAACAGTTCACTAATGTAAAATTACTCCTTTACACTGTGTTTTGTAAGAGCAATATTTCTTTGATAAACTGGGTTATTACAATCTTTTATAATTTCAAATGCAATGTGTGAGATATTGCACATCTAAAAAAAAAGCATGAAACATCTCTCCTTTTCATTGTAAACCACTAATTGACTTAAAAAAGAAGTGTGTCATAGTAGTAGTACCTTTATACTTTATCTTATATTTTTAAAATCATTATTTTTCTTGTGCACATAACATGCATGTAAATATTATATTTATAAGCTGCTTAGCTAATTGCTAAACAGTTTTATTTTTTTTGCATATATAAAGTAATCCAATGATTTAGACATATTAATTCTTATATGCTAAGGCACTACAGGAATTGTAATATTGTTATATAAATCTTTCTAATTAGTAGGTATGCCAAGTTAGTCTTTAACCAAACATTGCTTCTATGCTTATCTCTAAGGTATTATATATTAGCTAGATTTGCTCCCTAGTCAATAAATTAATTGGTAAAATCACTAGTATCTTTGAGCAGATCTATTTAATTATTTTAAAGCACTGCTGATGTAGTGGACTCTAGTAAAATAGCACTCCATTCTGAGTCATAGCTATAAGTAGCCTAGTGTAGGCTGATATAGTTAACTAGCCTAACAAATTGCTAAATATTATTATAATCTTGTAATACTCACCACTCTCTAATCTTATTGATCTTATTCATTTCTAAGTAAATACTTTCATTATTAATAATATGTTCAAGGCAATCTACCTTATTTACATAGAGTTCACATTTCTTCCATTTGAGATAGAGCTGCTGCCCCCTCAGTCATTTAGAAACAACTTTCAAATGGTTCTCATGCTCTTCTATGGAGTTCAAGAATATAAATATATTGTTTAAGTAGATGTATATGAATTTTTTGATGATATCTTAAAATATAGAAGTTATCAACCTTTAAAATGTGACTGAGGCATTGCAGTTCCCAATCTGCATGATATTGCTCATGAAGTTCCCATCAGGAATGATGGGTCTATCTTAGACTGATATTTTACTTTTATAACATTTTTGCAATTAATCTCTTGGTCTAATAATGAAGTTACATCTTTAATGGTATTATTATTGCATTGTCTTGCATTTAGAGCTGTTTGCAATGTCCCATCCTTTTTAAAGATGCACAACAAAGGTGCTGCCTGCACTGCTAATTTAGCTTTTCACCAATTCACATTAATATATTAATTAATTTTCTTGTGCAACTGCTTCTGCAAAGCTCACAGGCATTATGACAAATAGTATCTATATACTTCATTATCATCAATGAGGTTTATTCATAATCTCCTTATGGAGGAAATTCTTCTTTTATATCATTCATCATATCTGTAAATTCTTCCTTCCAATGGTCCTGTGGCTGTGGAATTTCATCATTTCTTAAGCTTCCTTGCCTATGTTTGTTTTCAATAGGTATTTTCACCTTTTGATTTTGCAATTATGCTACAACTTCATACTGCTCTTTTAAAGCAACTAGTCACTTCTCTAATTCATCTCAAACTTTCAATCTAATGGAAATATAAAAGCTCCATTGTGATAATAGCATTTTTCTGTTGAAGATAATCTCTTTGGGCTGGAAAATTTCATTATCTGTAGCTAAGCAAAACATTGCTTTAGGCTTTCCTTGCCTTAACTACTCATACTATCACATGAATATAACTATTTCATTTTATTTCTGTGGCATCTGAGAGTCAAAGGCTCATTAAAAGTCTAGTAAAACTATGAAGCAGTTTTACAGTCTCTAATACTCTCATTTTCAGCCTGTGCTAACTCTTTGACCTTCTCTAAGTTGTTGACCTTCACTTGTCCTGCTCAGTTGTGCTGGCTCTTCTAATTCTGAATCTTACTAAACTCAGCCTCTGTCATTAATATTTCTAGCATTTCTACTGAGAGAGTTGCCATCTGTTGAGCCTCTTCTAATTTATTCTCCATGGTTACCACTCTGGCAATCTTTTAGTCACACTAGTATACAATGATGCTTTATGGCTCTCTAACAATGAAGCCATCTATCTATATCTTTTAATGTCATATTCTTAGCATCCATTGCAATTCTATTAATAATGACTTGATTATTCACAAAGTTAAGAACTACTTTGCTTCTCTATAGAAATGAGGTCTCAATGATTATGTTATAGCAATTAAAGTTTGCTACATTAATATACTTGTCAGTAGTTGACCTTAAAGTGGTTATCTTTACTTTTGTCCCATATTGAACTGTTAATCAGCTTTCAACTATTTCCAACTGGAGTGTTAATGACTCCTTCAACTCATGCACTTATATCTTTTCCACATGAGCAAATTGAGGTGTCATTTCTATAGTGGTATTTTCTGAGTCCTATAGCATCCAGACTGGATGGCCTTCTACATCTATGTAGCTGACAAGACATTTTTTCTCTGCTTACTATAGCTTTGACCTTTTCAGCTTCTCTAGTGCTTTGTGCAAGTAGACATGGTGCATTTTAATCTGGCAGTTGCTAATGATCTGCTCCTCCTCTGATGCCTTAGTCATTGCCACTAAGTGCTCTAAGTCACTATTATAACTATAATAGTTATTGTCATATACATCCACTGTGACATACTCCTCTCCATTAATCAGGATGCTTGCTGTTTCATCTTCTTTCTCTGCTTTAGTAGCTTCCTCAAGCTGTTTTGCCTCTTTTTTTAGTTTGATTTCAGACTCACAGTCTAACTTGTTTGCTGCTATATATGCTATTCATATATATGCCTTCTTCAATTTGCAAGGACATTGCTCTAACCAGTAGTCCATATTATTACAGATGAAACATTCTTTTTAAGCTTGTAAAGCTCTAAATTGCTTATCACTTGCTCCTTGGAGCTTAGTTCCTTGGTTAAGCAATGCAGAGTATTGCTTTGGCTGCTTCAGGCCCACTAGCTTGGCTGCTAGTCTAGCTCCAGTGAGCCCATCTGTTAAGCACTACATAGGCACTGCTGCATATTGCATTACAAATTGTGGATTGCAATTGTAGTCCATTTTGGATTTTTCTGCCAAAAGTGTGCTAATTTTTGTCAGTCCCCTCAACTGAGGATGTCTTTGGCTATTATGTTATTTGGAGTAACTTGCTGTATAAGCTACTTTTTCATGCCAAATTGCATATACAAGGAATTCCTCAGCAGTATTTATTTCTAAAAATAAATTATCATTTCTAAACAGCAATTTATGCATTTTAGCCAGTAGGCTGTTCACAAATATCTTGCAAATCATACATGGATTGGGGTATACCACTATGTTCTGCACATGCTTTAATAGGGTATTATAAAACCTTTGTACTCTCATGCTGTCTTTAAATACAGCATTTCTAAATGCCTTTCTGGCATCTTGCATAGTTGATAATCTTATGAATCAATCATAGAATCCCTGTAGAAATGTAGTGATAATAGCATGCTTTAAATTCTTCTTTGAGAAATTCTATGTGTACAAAGACTTATTCATGATCCATCTCAGAACCTCTGTAATAATATGCTGCCAAGTAATAGTATACATTTATTGCTCAGGCTTTTTTAACTGGGAGAATTGGTACTTATCAGAATATATTCAAATATATTTCTCATTGCTTTTATGAGCTTTAGCTCCCTCTGGAAATTAAAGTGGTCTAAAAATACAATATTTATATATATGTTATGTGCACAAAAAAATAGCAAAATATAAAAATATAAAATATAAATTAGGCAAGAACAAAGAAGTTACACAGAGTTAATTTGATTGAAGACTAGATTGCTTTCACTCATCACAAATTGCATGTACAACCTTGGCCACTGGCCACCAACTTCCTTTATTTCTTTTCCATTGTTATACTTATATTCAATATCTACAAGCATTGGCAATGAACTCTTTGTTGTTACACACTGTGCTTGCAGTGCTATTATTTATTGTTAATCATTATGTGTTTCTTTTCCCCACCCTCTGTCTTTATTCTTTACACTCATTCTACTTTTAATTATATTTATATTTTGCTACTTATATATAGTTACTGCTTATTAGTCCCTTGTAGTTAGTTACTATTTTTATTGCTGGTATCATCCATCTATAGTCTCTAGGGAAGGGCTATATTGATCCCTACTTTTTCCTCTTCTAACTCCTAACATCACTGATTCAATTACTGAGATTACCAAATTCTCCTAGATAAGCTATAATACCCTTGCACTTCTAGATGACCCCAATTCCCCTATGCTATCTCAGGATCATTCCCAACACCTTGCAAATGCTACTCTATATCATTGTCTCACTGCCCAATTTCACTGATGCTTAATTACCTCCAGCTCACAATCACTTCCAATCTCTAAAACACTCTGTAGGTACTTAAAGAAGGCCCCAGTAATTGGTACAGTAGTCTTGATTTTACCCAAATTCACTTAATTTTGTCCAGTCTTGTTTTTATCTCTTAATTCTCTATCTTTTGTATTTTACTCTCTTCTCTAAATCTATTTTCACTCTCAATCTCTCTTAACTCTTTTTCTCTTTGCCTTATCTTGTCTTAATTCTCTTCAATTTGTTTCAAGTTCCTCAAGTCTCTTCCCTATTCTTTTTTTTTCTTTTAACCTGACTCAGCTCCAACTCTCTGATTAATTCTGATTTGTTTCCTCTTCTCTGTTTCTTATAAATCTTCATCTTCCTCTTCCAATTCTCTTTATGCTACTCTTATCTCTTTTCCACTCCATTTCTGCTTCTTCTTCCTCTCTTGCTCTATCTCTGATTTAGTTCCATCTTCTTTCTCCTCTGTTTCAACTCTTTCTCACTCCATCTTACCTCTGTTACTTTTTTCCTCAGTTTTCTTTTTATATCACTACTTTCTTTTTCCCAAATTCTCTAACTACATCTCTAGTTTTTATATCACTACTATTTCTTCCACAATTCTTCAATTTCTTTTTTCCTTCTTGCTTTTTCTCTGCACTAATCCTCTGGCATAAATCTTCTTACCTCTGTGTGAGTCTCTCCTTTTAGCAAGATTCAACTAATAAGTTCCTGCTCAACAGAGTGAGCCCCCAGATCAGTGGGACCTGACAGCTACAATAAACAAGGCAGGGAAATTCCAGACTTTAAAAGTCAAAAAGGCAAACTTCAGCTTATGTAAGCAGTCTGTATGTGGTGTTGAAGAGGCCACACTTGTCTGAATAATATGAAAGATATTTCAACAAAAGAAATAATACAATTGCTGTCAGGAAACTACCTTTTTAGAGGTTTTTTACTCTATGTTTCCTTCCAACTTCCATGCCTTTTCACCTCAATTCATCCACTTTCTTGCTATCTTCATCAATTCACACAGCCCCATGACCTGGTAACTATGTGATCATGACATAACTGTGACCTTGATCAGTCACATCTGTCACACTGTGTGATATCAGCATGACAATGTCACATGTAATGATCACATGATCTAATCATGAATTATTTTATACCAACTGGCAGAGTGGCTCCTTGGACTTGTTTTTTTTGGATCTTCCTCTGCCAGCTGTATGACTGAGCCACAGCCTCTAGAAGTCACTCTTACAATTGCCATCAAAAAAAGTTAATGGCCAGAAAATAATCAGGGAAATGAATGTGCTCATCCATAAATAGATACTTAGAACACCAATGCATAGAACAAACAAACAAAATGTGACTACAAAGGAAAGAGGATAAAAGAGAGAGGACTGATAACCACTACCTAAAGGAATGATTATAGACCAATTAAAAATGTTATACCACACTCTGCATTAATATTCAAACCTTGAGCAATGAAGCCAACATATCCTGAAACTAGCACATGCAATGAGTACAAAAATTCAACAGAACATTGAAAATACTGGTGAAAGAATATGAGAGAATAACTAAGGAAAACTCAGCTGATTCCTTGATGATACTTCAGAAAATCAATATAATAACCAACTTTGTAATGCAATGTTATATGAAAGCCTTTGATTGCCAAAGCTGTAAGTCAGAACCAGTCTGTTGGTCTGGCTACAGTGTGCAAAGTAAAAAAGCTATTGAGGTTACATAACAGTAACCTCAAAGTAAATAGAGTGAGAATAATAAAATATAATAATTATGATTATTATTTTTGTAGTGGGCTACATGTAATGGGCACACTGTTACATACCCTCTTCATGAAACTGTTAAGGGTCTCATAAAGGCACAATGAAAGTAAGGTACATGAGGAAGTTTACACATTCAGGTGACAAAAGAAATGGGGGTGGAATCCAGTGTCCTGCTCCATGAAACCATAGCGGGGCTCAAAAATTTACCCCTATGTCAAAACATGAAGTGTAGAATCAATGATTCTACAAGAAAGGTTGCCCAATACATGTGTGGTCAGAGGACCTTATGAGCCCTCCACATCCATCCAATCCTCCTGCCTCTGTGTTCATCTTGTCCCAACTTTTTACCACATCATTGGCTGTAGTGGCAGTGGCAGTTTTGACGGATGAATTCTGTCTTGATTGCTGGGATTTCAGAGGCAGCAGCATTGGCAACTGCCTCACTGGGCATCTCCTTACCTGTGGGGACTGAACAGGAAGCTTTGGCAGCAGGTTCACTGTTCGAGGTTACCTTAAATGAGCAGAATGAAAGAGTGACGAGCAGAAAAGGAGACTAGATAGATGATCAGGATCCAAAGCAGTTCAGAAGGGTATACAATTCAAGAACCCTATGCATGCACAAATAATTAAAACAACGTAAACCACAACTCGTTCGTATATATATATATATATATAACCACATGCATATCCACCTCCACCACGGGTATACTCCAAAAAAAAAAGAAAACTCAAGGCACTAACTACCTCGCTCTCAACCGCCTAAGCACCGGCACGATCCTCCTAAAATCCACCTCCCCCTGCGCCTCGACCTGAATCCGTACCTGAACCCGTACGGCGTCCTCATCCTCCGAATCAAACGCGCTGCGCACATCAAGCCTGCGCACCGGGACAAGCCGGCGAGTCCTATCCCATCCCTGTGTCTGTGTCTGTGTCTGTGTCTGTGGCTTCTGCTTCTGCTTCTGCTTTTGCTGACTCTTATCCTTGTCATCTCTATCTTTATAATCATCTTCATCTTCCCCATCGCGGTCTTCCTCACCGAGCACCCCACCAGCACCCGCACCTCGTACACAGCCCAAAGCGCATTCCGAGCGGGAAACATCCGCGGCGATCCGCGTCCGCGTCCGCGTTTGCCTCCGCGTGAGCGCGAGGCTGCTCGTTGCGTCAACCCGGCGGCGTGGGCCGGACTTAGAGAAAGGTAAACGCGCTCGGGGGGTACATCGCCGCGCTGACTGTCTTCCTGACGAAACGTATTTGTCAGCAGGGAACGAACGAACGAACGAGCGAGCGAATACGAGGAAGAAACGAAAAGTACGAAACCAGAGCAGTGGGGAACGCAGACTCCAACACAAAACTAAAAAAAAACTCACCTCCGCCGCAGCCTCTTCGAGTCCTTACTCCCACTCCCACTACCACTACCACTCCCAGCGGTGCCCGAGCTTGCTCTGGAGCTACTATCGCGCGATGCATGCGACGCAGCGGTGCCGTCCTCGCTAGCAGTAAGGCTCGTGTTCGAGTAGCTCGCCGCGGTCACGGGCGCGCCGAGGCGGTTCGGGACGAGCTGTACAGGGGGGGAAATGTCCATCACGCTCGCACTAGTGCGCGATGTAGGTTTGTTCTTTGGATTTGGAGTTGGGGTTGGGGTTGGGGTTGTGAGAGGTGGGTTTGGAGGTACAGGGACGCCCAGGGGTTTAGACCTCGACCGCCGCCGTACGAGGTTCGCTGCGAATGTGTTCCATGCTTTGTTTGTGTTGCCGGTGTTGGTATTAGTGGTGGTGGGGTCCCTCCCGTCTTCTTGGCTGTCCTTGCTATCTTTCCGGCCCAACAGGCTCCAGATGCTCTCTTTCTCCTTCGCGTTTGCGTTTGCGGTTGCGGTTGCGCCCACCTGCGCAGGTGCAGGCGGGGTAAACCGAGATTGATACGACCGCGGCTGGGTCCGCCTCATCTGCCTCTGTCTCTGCTTCCCATCGCCATACGCGTCATCGTCGTCCTCACATTCCTCGTCATCGTACTGATCCTCATACTCATGCCCATCCTCGTACCCACCAAACGAACGACCCCGTCCCCGTGCGCGTCCGCGGCTCGCATATCCAACATCGACCAAGCTCCGGCGTGCATACGCGATGGGCGACGGGGAGCGCTCGACCTGCGCGGGGCGGTACGCACGGTTGCTGGTCCACTTCCAGTCCCTATTGCGCGCACGCGCACGTGCGTATGCGCGCTCGCCTTCATCGGATGAGGAAGAGGAGGAGGAAGAGGAGGAAGAGAGGGAATGGAACCCCTCGTGTGGGGCGTACCGTATCGGCGAGGGGGAGCGCGAGATGTACGTATTACCAGTGCCTGTGTCGTCAAAGTTGTACGATAAGGTTCTGGTGTTTCTGTTACCTGCGAGCGAGTTCGGGCTCACGTTGGGGCTTGGGCTTGGGCTCACGTGCTCAACAGGGGGCCGAGAACGCGGGATGCGGGGGGGCGCGGTGTGCAGTTGGAGCGTGCGTGATCGTGTTGGGCTGGAGGAGGAGGTTTGTACGACAGAGGTATACTGAGTGCGGGGGGACGCGGGGGGTACGAGTGAGAGCTCGGCGGGTGCAGACGCAGAGGTGAACGTCAGCGCGCTGACGCTGGCGATGATTTTTGTTTTTGAATTTGTTTGTGTTGTGGGTGGGAGGGCGCGGGCGAGGATTGTTGGCGGGGAGGCATGCTTGGAGGGACGTGGGGTGCTGGCGGCGGAGGCGGAGGCGCGGCGAGAGGCAGGGGGCGTGGTAAAGCCAGCTGGCGTGCTGGACCCAGTGGGGAGCGGGACGCGGGTGGCAGGAGTGAGGTCGACGGGCCTCGAGGCCCAGCTGCTTGAGACTGCTGGGGGGATACGTGGGAGCGGACGCGGGGCAGACGTCGTCAACGTTGACGCTGGGGCAGACACTGACTCCACGCTCGTCGTGCCTGCTCGAGGCCTAGACGGCCCGGGCCCCGCCTCGACAACGTGTTCTGCAGCGGCGCGCAGGGCCGCGCTCTTGCTGCTCTCGATGATTGGGCCTTGGCCTATTGGCACTGGCACACTCGGCAGCGGCCGCCCATGCCCCGCCGTGGTCGACGGCGGCGGCGGCTTGGGCAGGCTCGGCCGGCTCGACACCGTGCCAATCTCCAGCCGACCAACAGACGGACGCCGCGTCTGTCCACGGCTCAGGCTCACCTGCCGCGCCTGCTGCACAGATGCCAGCACAGGCTCGACGGGCGGCGGCTGCAGGATAGCCATCTGCGCAAACTCTTCGCTCGACGATATAGGCGACACCACGGGGTCCTGTCGTCTCTTTCCAAACAGACTCAGCCCCCGCTGCAACGCACCCAACGAGCCCTCATCGTTGTCGAGCTGGCGTGGTTCTGGGAACCCCGAGACAGGCAAGGCCATTGTGGTTGATGCTCAAACACCGTTGCCCTTCCCCATCAATACTCAATCATTTGATCACCCGCTCCTCTCCGCATCACCTCAATCCCTCCTATTAATATCAAAACGGCAGCATCCTTTAACCGACGCTGATAGCCTCTATAAAAATTTTTGACGCACTGACGTGTCAGTTGTGGCGCGCCCATCTCTCTGATCGGCGTTTCAAACGACACCCACATGTGGACCGACCAGGGATCCTTACCAAATTCTGATGTCCGAGCCCCTACTCTACTTTGTTTCACGCACACACACAACTTATGTCACCTACCACGTACGTATAACCATCAGAAAACCGTCAGAAACATAACCTGGGGCCGGTCAATGTCCGATGTCTGAGTCAACCATTACGCAATTAACAGGACATACTCTAAAGTAGTTTTTTTCTAATGATGGCTTTGACTGGAACCCCCTCACGAATCATGCACCACGTGTACGCGTGCTGTTCGCTGTTTTTTTGCTTGACATGATCATGACTTGCTCCTGTATCGTATCGTCACCAAGGCTCCGTGTAACAACTTGAATATTCTTCTTTCGTAAGGATGGGATCTTTGATTCGAGCCAAGCGGTCTAGAACACCGAGGCGATTGTTTTTTCTCAAGTTTCTATCTCGTTTTGGGCAAGATCAGTAATGAGAGATTACATATCAGTCATGGATTGAATCAGGCGTTAACCCCTACAATCACCTCTGACAATCAATTTCTCCAAAATCACCATATAGCTCCGATTATGACATATCATTTTCGCAAAAGCATTTCACAGATATCTGTCATATAGTTGTTTTACTTTCGCGCTTACTATTCTTATTTATTGAATGGAATATTAGTCTATTTGTATTACATATATCACAGCAACAGAAACTTGTTATTTATTAACAATGTGCAAATGGATGAAGATGGAATATTATCTGATTACAACAAAACTATTTCCGTACATATAGCTTAAAAATTATTTTTCCGAAGCATGAGCGGAAATTTTAATTTCGACTCGTGACCCAGTGTGACGGATTTCGTTCATCCTTTCGTACCTCTCACTTGACCATCGATCTCTAAATAAAAATCACAAGTCTCTAGTTAAGTAAATTGAGATCTACTGAAAGTGTCAAGAAAGCCTACGTGGCTGAAATTAATTTGCACTTCTCGGCACATGAAGCACAGTTGCTTACACTTCAATTCAAGACAAATACCACTTTGAGGCTATCCCGTGGTTCATCCAACCACTTAAGCAGAACAATTATCAGTGAAGGATAGTTCTTATGCCAATAAGTGTTTGTTTCTTGTGTGAGCAAGCTTAAGTTATTCATATCCAGCAAGCTCCGTCACTCCATAAAGAGATTCGGGTAGGACACACAAATGCATGCAAAAAAAAGTTCCAGAGACAATGCATCACATGGGAACAAGCAAAGATCCCACCAGCTGACTAAGCCTGACAACGCTTCACGGTTACCCATAGTCGGCATTCTCTGCCCTCGCCCTCGCCTCGACCATCCCTGCAAATGTCACAAACCCCGCAAAACACCGCCTCAGCATCGACAACCTCTCGACGGCCCATCCCGCCCTCCGCACCAGCAGGACTAATAACCGTCGTCCAACCACCCGCAAGCGTCACTTCCTACTACAAAATCGCGCCGTCCAACTCGATCACCTTCGCCTGGAACTTCTCCTACGTCCTCGCGACACCCACACACCTCACCGTCAGCGCCATATGCGACAACGGCAACACTTACCCCGTCGGTCCCACCGACGGCGTCATCGACGGAACAGCTACCAGCGTCGTATGGGACCTTTTTGCATACCAGCAGAGCCACTCCAATACACCCCTCGCTCCCGCGATGTATACCCTGAATATATGGGACGATAGGGGCCCCGGCGCAGGTCGCGCACCTGGGTTCCTACAGCCCTACTCGGGTTTGAAGTTTGCGATGTATACACCCGAGGCGTATACGAGTCTGGCGGACGGTGAGACGTTTTGTTCATTCCTTGTGTCACCATCGCGCTTCTCACGCTTGGTTTTTTTTTATTTGCATTTGTGGGTTAGGATGGACATGCTCGACTTGCAGTGCAGCGTGGGCGATGTACTCTGCGAACCCCCTTTTCGTTAGCATGGCCGCCTCGTTCCTCATCATGCTCCTCTCCGGCTTCAGCATCCTCCGGCACTGGCGCTGAGCGCTGAGTGTTCAGTGTTTATCACACCGTCCCACGATCCCCGCTGAGGCTCGAGGTTCTTTCTCTCTCAGCTCTGACGATGGACTCTCTCCTTTTCTTCGTTCTTACATATATATATATATCACACTTGGACTCATGACCTGCATCTAGATATCACGACTCTTTACATCCACACCCCCTGACAAAACGTTACAGTTACAAATTTTCCTTTCCCTCCCTCTGTCCCTTTGTCCCTTTGTCCTGTCTCTGCTCTCCCCCTGTTTTGAGGAAAAAAAGATCTCGTAGGACTCGCATCATGCATCGTTCCATCGTCCCTTTATCGTTGTCGTCGGATTCATCGGTCAGTCGCTTACATATATTACATCATGCTTAATACAGACAGTCAGACTTTCATGACCTTTATTCTTACTTGCCTTTTCGAGTGTGTATCATACATACATAGCAACTCCCTTCCCCGCAGGTAGGGTATCTGATAAAGAATCAGCCGCAATGGATGTGTGAGGATTGAGGATGGTCAACATTCTCAAGGTCTGCCGATAAGGAATCAGTTGCTATGGACGTTGAATAGGCTGGTTACTTGTAAGGTGGGTGACCTTTGAGGATCGTCAGCATTCTCGAGGTCTTGGGTGTGGGTTTGGAATACATGCAAAAGGAATTTGTAGGTCTTGTTAACGCCGGCTCTAGGAACGTAGGCGTTTGGAAATATATCCTTGAAAGGATACATGTGAGATATGTTCATCGTTTGAGGTCGTTGAGGATGTGCTCGCCAATTCCTCGAGGGGCGAGCGAGGGATAAAGTTAAAAGTGCCTTTAAGCACTTGGGGGTTTTGAACATGCGTCTTATTTATGCAGTTTTCGGGAACTCAGGCGTTTACGAGTGCTTTGGTTGATCGGGGTTGGGTTCTGAGGAACGAAATACAGACAGTACTTGTCTGTTGATCGCAAGGTGTCAGCCACGACAAGAGGCTGGTAAGAGAATTCATTCTATGGAGAAATAATGTTACAGTCTATGCCTACGGGGATGTAGCACCGTAGGTACTGACACCACGACTTCTTGGATGGTGAAGATGTCTAGTAAGTCATTGCTTACACTTTTGTAACATAACTACCCCGATAATATTGGCTGCAAGTGAGTAAGAGCGCTTGCAATAGTTGCATCCAATTGTCCCTCAGACTCCATTCCAAAACCAGGTGTTGGTGTGCGCGCGTATTCCCCCCAACTTTCAGGTTGCGAGACTGTCGACAGAAGGGACAGTGCTTGCAGGATTTCTGTGGCAGTTGGTCGGTCTTCTGGTAATTGAGACCAACACCTCTGCATTAGTGCCCACATGCCATCGCTCAGGCCGCGCTGCATGTGCACATGGTTGATGGGCCTTTTGGGCCGCGCTCCCTTTCTTACGTTATTGTAGGCAGCTATGACGCTCTTGCCAAAAGGTAGCTCTCCCGTGAACATCTGTACAGGTAGCGATTACTTCCTGCAATGGGGAGCGAGCCGATCAAGCCTACTTCGAAGCAAACCACGGCAAAAGCAAAAACATCACTCGCGTTTGTCCTTTTTATCACATCCAAGTCGGCGAGTTCTGGTGCCTCAAAGCCTGGTGTCCCCCCTTCAGCTTGATTAGATGTTAGATCAATACCCGTGAGGCCACCTGATTCTGTGATATATGAAAGGCCGAAGTCTGCAAGACATGCACGTTCAGATTCGGTGACAAGGACATTCATACTTTTCAGGTCTCCATGGACAACCCCATTTTTATGGAGGTATTCCATGCCAGATGCAACATCAGATATCTATATGGAATGTTCAGTAAAAAGATGATAGAAGATAGCACCAGAATACCAGTGGAGTCCTGTTCAGTTGCGATCTAGCTGGATCGCGCAAGAATTGTCTGATGTCCCCGTTAGACATCCAAGGTGAAACCAGGCACATTTTCCTGGGATTCTCGAGATAGTGAATTCCATAAAAAGGGAGAATGTTAGGATGTAGCAACTGGCCCCATACAACCGCTTCGCGTGAGTAGGCCTGGCTCTTGACGATGAGACCAGACAAGACGATAGTAATCAAGACTAACCTTTTCGAGGGCAGAACGGTTGGATTGTTGATACAACTGAACCGCTTTGATGCATACGGCTCTCCCATTGTACTGGCCCTGATAGATATCACCGAACCCACCGCGAAATAATGGATTAGTTGGGTCTACAGAGATATCTGTAAGGGAGAAACATCGAGGATATAGTTCTGATTTTCGACAGAGGCGCACAAGAGCTACATAGAGAATTATGCGAAATCGTGAATCGATCAAAGCGTGATCGAGTAGCTAAAGGAACGGTTAGGAGGACAATGATAGGAGGAAAACACTTCTTCTTACCTTTTGAAGGAGATCGAGCAAGTCCTTGGCCGCTTCATCGCGATATCTAAGGAACTTCGTGTATTTCTCGAGGTTCCTAAATATCTTGATGAGGCGAGCACAAACAGAGGAGACCTGATTGCTTGGCTCCAAGATAGTATCGCTCGATGATTCTCCAGGAATGGGACAATCTGTGGCAGAAAAAACAACATATTGTTCCCAGTTCATGCATGAATCTGATTCTGCTTGTCCGAGCCTGTCATGAAGAGGTCTGGTCTTGGCACGAAGGTAACTAGTAGAAAGAGCCTGGTTTTCGTATGCGTCGTTGTCATCAGGGACAATACGTATAGACTCTGAAGGGACTGCATCCATTGATGCTGGGGGAGGATGCTGGGGAGGATGCTGTAGTTTGTAGTTTGATGGCAAGCTCAAGGACAGCCTTCTCAGTGGGAACAGCAACAATCAGCACACCTATATATGTTTCGGAGTCCAGGCCGCTTCCCACCAGCTGGTCAAACTTGATAGATTTGGGTACGTTTGTCATGAAGTGAGCGCTTCGTACTTGCTTCGGCGGTGAAAATTATATCACCACTTCTCCCTCAGTGTAGAGGATCAATATCTGTGACAACTCTCGTAATGACTCGACTGAGATTGTTCTCCGTGACTTCTAGATCAGCTGTCATCATCAAGGCAAGGCTACGGGCAGCCTTTCAGTTTCAGTGTTCCTCCAGAGGGGAGGCATGGTCGCCAGTCGAACCCAGGACCGTGATCTGTCGTGATGTGCACGTATGGACAAGTCTAAATTGGGAGTGGCCCAGCTCGTGCAGTGCGGAGCTCAAAAATATCAAAAGAATGATTTCATTTTCACCAGTTTTGATACATAGTGTATTCAGAATCCCAAGAGACGCCTGGCAACTAGAGATGCTCAGTAAATTGAAAACTAATGAACATTAAGTGACACCAAAAATAAATCCCTAGAGTAGTGGCTGTAAATGATTAAGAGCATTTGCAATAGTTGCATCCCCTTGACCAACAAAAGGCTCATATCTGGGTCTTTGGGTGCGCGTCAATTCCCAACTATCATACAGCAGGTTTGTCTCTGTAGGCGGGAGTTCCTGCAGGATCTGAGCGGAAGTTGGTCGGTCCTCTGGGGATTGCGACCAGCATCTCTCCATCAAAGTCCATATATCATCTGTCAAACCGCGCTGCATATACTCTTCCTTTTGGTTAGTGGGCCGCTCGGGGCGCTCGCCGGAGTGAATTTTGAAGACTGCTCTCTGCCTGCCGCCAAACGGCAGCCCCCCGGTAAACATCTATATAACGTAGCAGTTACCTTTTAAAATGAGTTGAGTATATATCAGCCTACCTCATAGCAAACCATACCGAAAGCAAATGCGTCACTTGCCGTTGTCCTTTTGGTATCCGAGTCATCGAGTTCTGGAGCTTCAAACCCCAGCGTCCCACCCTCAGCTTGACGAGACGAGAGTCCTGCGAAGCCACTTGATTCTTTGACAGACGAGAGACCAAAGTCTGCAAGACATGCACGTTCCGATTCTGTGACAAGGATGTTCAGACTTTTTAAATCTCCATGTACAACTCCATTGTCATGAAGATATTTCATTCCCAACGCAACATCGGAGATCTGTACGAGATATTAGCAGATGGGCCAGGAAGAATATAGCATTTGAATACCAGTGGAATTCTGCTGAGTCGTGATCTAGCTGCGGGCTTCAAGTATTCTTTAACACTTCCGTTATGCATCCAAGGCGACACCAGGCATAAGTTTCGGTTGTGATTAAGACGATGAATTCCATAAAAGGGGAGAATGTTAGGATGCGACAACTGGCCCCATACGACTGCTTCGCGTGAGAATGCCTGTCCTTAATCATAAGGGTCAATTTCAAAAGTTGAAAAACAGAAAATAACTTTTTCAAGGACATGCCGATCTATTACTTGATATATCCTAACTGCTTTGACGCAGACGTCCCTGCCATTGTGCTGGGCTTTGTAGATGTCACTGAAACCACCATTCAACAATGGAACTGTTGATTCTACATGGACGTCTGTGATGGAGAAACATCGAGGACATAGCTCGGACTTCCGACAGAGGCGAACGAGAGCCACATATAGAATAGCTCGAAAGTGTGGTGGAAGTGAAGCATGGTCGAGCAGCTGAAAAAGTAATTAGAAGCAAGAGCTATGCTAGTGAAAACTTGGAGTCGCACCTTTTGAAGGAGATCTAGCAAATCTTGAGCTGCATCACCACGATAGCTCAGAAACTCTGCGTACTTCTCGAAGTTCCTGAATATCTTGATTAGGTGAGTACAAATCATGGAGATCTCATCGCCCATCCCCAGACCTGCATCACCCGAGAACTCCACAGGTGTAGGACAATCAGTGGCAGAGGACACAACGTAATTTTCCCAATCCATGGATCGCTCGGATTCGTTTGGGCCGTAGGATTCATGACTAAGAGACCTGGTCTGAGCATACAGGAAACTGGTAACAAACTTCTGGCTGCTAGATGAGGTGTCATCGACCTCGTCTTCAGGCTTATGGACAGTAATCTGGGGCCCTGGAGGAACCGTAATCATCAGTGTTAACGGAAGGATGGGTGTGAATTGATGAACAGCTTATTGCAATTAGTAAGACACTTAATCAAATACCTTTGTTGTTTCAGACAGTCAAAAGTCGGTCGGTTCTGAATTTCCCACATAAATGTAGGTTCAGGTGATTTGGGCGGACGATCAGCCGCTATCGAAATTTCTGTGAGAAAGCATCAGTCATCAGCTAATAACAAGGATTAATAGTGAAGACCTCGTAGATTGCCAGGAATATCACCATTGACTATGTTTGAAATCAAGTCTTTCAGTGGCAACCCAGTTTCAACCTTTGCGTCCAAAAGTCTGGGGCCACCCATAAGCTTCAGGATTTATGTATCGATGACTGGCGAACAATGAATGATCGGAGAATCACCAGTTATGATCCCGTAAAACCGGGATCCTGAATTTAACGAGGATGATATCTACATGTACCAGGTCCATGGGCAAATGGATTGAGGTTATATAAGAAGGAATAGTATGTTCACCTGCCTGGAGAAACCATTGTTATGGTTCCTAGTTGACTAACCTTTGTCCCCGGAGATTTTGTTAGAAAAATGTTTTGACATTACCGACCAGAATTTTTGCAACAAACAGCTCGATAGTAAGCACATCGCTTATTTCTTCGACAACTATGAAGGACACTCGTCTGCAACTGTCGTGATGAATTAACCAGTCATTCATATTCAAGATGATCAGGACGCTCGCTAGTCACCCCTGAGTTTACGAAGGAAGCTGTTGCTACAGGACTGGGTCGCAAGTGGCGCACAAAAACTAAGGGAGAACACTTAAAGTTTCACTATCAGAGGTAGCCTCCAGATTGGGAGTACGATCCGTAGTCTGTTTGACAACTAGGGATTTCTAGTCTGGCTGATGAATCTTCCTGGCTAGAACGTCAGTGACTTACGTCGACCTAGAAGTGGACTCGGATGCCAAAAATATTCTGTCTGATCAGAGTGAGAGCAATAAAAATATTCTTCCCTGACATGACGAGTCATGGCTCGTCATAACAATGTTGAATTATCGATAGTGCCGCTTTTTTTGTCGAGTCAAAGCCTATCAGACGGCACCCAAAAAATGCAGGCGGCTGAGTCATCGGAGGGCCCCCCTGACTGATTACAAAACTCGACATTCACAGAATCTATCTACTCGCAAGTACCCTACTCTTTTTCTAGTATTGCATGGACGCAACCATCGCTATACCCAACAACTCGGCTCAAGATACCACGACGACGAAGGAGCGTAGACGACCTCGCAATAGACAACGACATGCCAATGGAATGGCGGAAACATCGACGGAACCTCGCGAGAACGAGAATCGACAGCAACGTTCCGGACGGCCTCACAGAAGAGACGCTGGTGGTCAGGGACAATCGAGTCCTTCGAGTTCGCGGCCTGAAACAGAGGTTGCGGCAGAAAGCACACAGAAACGAGATCATCGCCTCAAGCATTATCAAAAAACTACGAAAGCAAGAAACAATGGTATTGATGCCGGTGAGACGAAGAACGAGGATAACGGCCAACCCACTCAGCCTCCAAGTAGTAGCACATCTCGACGCGGAGCCAAATTTGGCGCTCACCTGACGGATCCTCGTTCAGTATCTGTGTTCAAACCTAGGAGTAAATACCGGAGGAACGTTGCACCCTCCGAACCCATTGGGGAAGATTTGACTTCGCGGTTGATTTATGATCTCCGCACACCTCCTTATCCAGATTGCCCCATCTGTTTCAGTCCAATCCACCCTGCGCAAACGACCTGGTCTTGTTCGCCATCGACTCCGGTTATTAGGCAACCCGAGGATAAAAGCCAGGAACAGCAATATTGTTGGACTACATTCCATGTGAAATGCATTGGCGAGTGGGCATCGACGAATGTGAAAGCTGTTGCGGATGCTTGGAGGGCAAGAGGTGATATACACAAGAAAGGAGATTGGCGATGCCCTGGGTGTCAAGCGAAACGCGAGATAGTGCCTTCTGGATATTGGTATGTTTGCCGTTCTACTATAACTTTCTACTATAAAGCCGTTTCACAGGTGCTTCTGTCATTCGACATCGGAACCGAAACCTCCCCGTCTTGCAACACCTCACTCATGTGCTGGTCCCTGCTCTCGTGTTCGCGATAGTGGTTGTGGGCATCCCTGCCCATTGGAGTGTCACCCAGGCCCTTGTCCACCTTGCCAGGTGACGACACGTTTGACATGTTATTGTCCAGAGAAGAAGACTATAGCCTTCCGATGCGGAGAACGAAGAAGTAACCTTTCTTGTGGCAGCATTTGTGGACGGAAGCTTGCTTGCGGTAACCACACGTGCCAGGAAATATGCCATGATGGACCATGTCCCAACTGTATTGTGAGAGAACGGGTGAAGTGTTGGTGTGGAACTTCGATGAAAGAAGTCGGATGTGGAGAGGGCGAAGAGATTCACTGTGTCGATGCAAATAGAGTGTCATGGATTGGTAGATACGAGTGTGAGCTCGAATGTCAAATGTACGTTCATTCCTGCCAGTATGGTCGTTTACTTACCACTAACTCATTGGCTCTCCAGTTATTATGACTGTGGTATCCACCAATGTAAACATCCATGTCACCCACCCCATCTGCCTCAAACGTGTCTTCGTTCTCCGTCTGTCATCAACACCTGTCCCTGCGGTACTCACCCAATAGCTCGCTCAACCACCAATGCACTTCCCATAACAACGCCGACTACCTTTTCCGCCCGCGCTACCTGTACTTCCCCCATCCCTACATGTGATTCCCCATGCCGGAAACCTCTCTCAGGCTGCGACCACGCCTGTGCCGTACCTTGCCACGTCGGTCCCTGCCCGCCCTGTAGCGTCCCCATCGTACGTCCCTGCCGTTGTGGTAGCACCTCCCGAGGTGTACCCTGTTTCACGCTCTGCGAGTCTACCGAGATCCTCTGCGATAAACCATGTATGGCCTTACGAGCGTGTGGCAAGCACCAGTGTAACCGCTTGTGTTGTCCATTAGCGGCATTGGCGACTTCAACTAAGAAGGGGAAGAAACGCGCTGTAGTCTCGGCGCAGGAAGGAGTAGGAGAGGAGCGGGGAGGGTTACATGAGTGCGATCTGGTTTGTGGGAAGATGCTGAGTTGTGGATTGCACAAATGTGAAGAGAGAGATCATAGAGGCATCTGTCCGCCGTGTTTGAGAAGTTCATTCGAGGAGGTGTGTCGATTCTTTTCTTACGTTGAATATTTTGTCACTCACCAAGGATTATGTCATTACAGATGGTCTGCTATTGTGGTCGTACTATCTTTGAGCCACCTATACCTTGCGGTACAAAGTTGCAGTGTATGCATCCTTGTTCACGTCCTGCGCTACCTTGTGGGCATAAAAGTACGCATATGTGTCATCAAGACCCAATACCCTGCCCACCGTGCCCTCATCTCGCGACGAAACGGTGTGCGTGCGGGAAAAAGATGATGACCAATATCAAGTGTTCATTGGAAACGGAGAAGGTGTCCTGTGGCGTTGTCTGTGGGAAGTACGTGTAATTGACTCTCGTTCTTCAAGGGGTTTCTGATCTCGACTTTCTTCAGGCTGATGGATTGTGGATATCACCAATGTGAACGGCTTTGCCACGCAGACGATTGTGGACCATGTAAGGCGCCTTGCGGAAAGCCGCGCAAGCTTTGGTACGTTGGTTCTTCTATTATATTCATATAGAGAACTGATACATTGTCTCAGTCTTCCCTCCGGGCAACACCCGTGTACCCATGCATGCCATGCGCCCGCAAGCTGCTTCGAAGACGAGCCATGTGAAGCCCTAGTGACCATTACCTGTTCCTGTGGTCGCCTCCGCCAGTCTGTCCACTGTGGTCGCTGTACAGCGACCCCGTTGGGACGGCCCCAAGCTACATTAAAATGCAATAATGACTGCGCCATTGCCAAACGTAATGCACGACTGGCAGATGCACTGGGAATCACTGCAGAGTCGAGGGATAAGGCGTCAGCGGTCACATACCACGACAGCCTGGTCGCATTCGCGCGCGTGAACGAGAAGTTTCTGACGATCGTAGAGAAGGCGTTTAATGAGTGCGTTTGGATATTTTCTTCCTCCCGATCCTTACCCTTAGGACTTACCTTTCTGCTTTACATTATAGCTTCGTGATTTCTCAGAAGAAAACCCAAGTGCTTCCTCATATGCCTCTAGAGAGGAGGAAGTTCGTTCATGATGTACGTCCGTTAGACTTGCGTCGTCCTTCTCGCTACTAATAATTTTCTGTTTTAGCTTGCTGCCGTGTACAGAATGGATACCGAGATGGTAGATCAAGAACCCAATCGAAGGTTTGCTATCTAACTTACTCTACCATTGAATAAAGATGTATTGACTCCGTGTTCAATACAGTGTTCGTCTCCTTCGCAGACTCGACACACGTATTCCCACTCCCCTTCTCTCTGCGTCCATCACCGCATCAGCGCCCACTGTTCCCAGCCTTGGGAAATTGGTGGACCTGCGTGCGTCCTCAGTTCCTTCGTGGCGTGTTGCTGCTACGCCATCAGCACCAAAGCCATCCGTGTCTGGATGGGGATCTCGTCCAGCATCTGTTGCTCCAGTATCAACTGTCCCTGTGCAGCCGGCCAGATTGACAACCAGTGCGACTGTGACACGAGCTTCGAGTCCGGCGTTACCTCTGCCCGGGCAAGATGTTCCTACGTCGCCAACAGCAATACCTGACAGCTGGGAGGATGATGCATAAGCAGTCAGGCATAACGTGTTGGTATGCATGCTATTTGGTTTTTTCTTCTCGTCTCCGTCACCTGCTCAAGTCTGACATCGAAACACAATATGTATAAGTCCAAAATCATGTTCGATCTACTTCAAAATTAGATTTTGAATATGAAGTTCAAAGATCACTGAGCTTGATATCGAATCATACTCCTTTCTTCTCATTGAACTCGAGCTTAATTGTAGCATTTCAAATTGATGAGCCAGACGGATGTCCCGTTCATGTCGGTCTCGCAGTTTTGGCCAGTGCGAAAAAAGATCAGGCCCGGCCGGTAAAGATACAGACTGTGGATGCGATACAGAGCTCGTTCAGTGTGACCTGCAGGAAGACTATCATGTACCCACTAGGAGCACGAAGGGGCTCATTCCGTTGAAGCACTAGATAAGGTCACTATGTCCAGAGAATGCCGAGAAAGATTCATTAAGTACTGCAGCTCGAGGAGAAATATACCCAAATATACCTGCATGAAGAAGTAGACCACAGAACGACTTGTACGTTTTTATGAAAGCACTTTAACACGCAGGAGCATAATGCTCCCAAGCTTTTAGAAAGAGCTAGAAAGCAATATTATTTCTATTGGTATGGTAACCTGTCCAGTAATATCAACCTATCGCCCGTGTAAGGGGTTACCATCGCCGCAGATGAAGTTGCTCGCGATCCCTTCAGTCGAGCATTCATTCGGCGAGCCTATGGATAACCATTGTTATTCTGCGGAAGACTGAACAACGCTGGAGCTGATCTGATTGTAAGGAACGTCAAACTCTTACACTATATATATCTTAAACACCCTATGCATTACCTTTTCGGCTCCAACGAATCACCTCAACTCAACCCCCTACCTTCTACCTCCACGGGTTAAGCGCACCGTTGTGCAGCTCAATCCCCCCTGCCACTTGCCTTGGCCTGTGGCCACGTAGCACCCAAAACCCAGCTCTCTCCTCTCTCGGTAGTAACAGGGGAGTGTCACCAAAAAACGATTTAGGAAGGTTGGCCTGCTCATTCTCCATGTATGCAGGGGGGCATGGATTTTGACGGCTCTCGTAGCCTACAGTAGTACCATGCAACATGGTTACAGTACACCAAGCATGAATATATTGATTAAAAAAAAA
>QLON01003454.1:0-11267 GCA_003313675.1 Termitomyces heimii
GAAATACTATTTTAACTCCTGATTCACTTGTTCTGTTTAGTCATTGAACTAGAGATAATAGGCTATAAATGTGTGGAGCCTGATGTTTAGTAGCCTGTAGAGCTCTTATATGAACTTTGCTATAAATTGCAATTCTTAGTCTAAAATATATACTTTAAAAGGCTATAAAGCTTTTAAATGTTTTTCTAGTATAAGTTGACTGCTCTTATAGTGGAGCAAATGATGTGCATCAAAATAAAGTGTATGCATTTCTTGCAGAGGTCTACCACTGCTATAGTAGTATTATATTTATATATATTAGAGAGTTTTATAATAAAGATCATAGAAAATATACTTCATTATTTAGTTGAAATGGATAAGAGATGAAGCTGGCTTATGAAAAGCCAGTGCTGGGGCTTAGTCTAGAGACAAAAGTTGCATGCCTGTATAGATACTTATATACTATGATATTTAGAGCCATTAATAATTTTAAAATATTAGCTTTAGAATTTTTTATCAGCTAAGGTATTTTACAATGCAAAAATTGTGATGCTACTTAACAATTCTTTGGCAGAGCTTCAGAATATTGAGAATATCAATATGGCTCCAAAAAGTCAAAAAGCCATTCTAAAGAATTTATTTATCTGTATATATTAATTTAATGCCTATTGTAAATTTAGACTTTAAAGTCATAATAGCTTTAGCAATTAAATCTTTGTATTTATTCTTTTAGTTGCAATGCTAAATGTTCTGAAGTATAGTTAACCTTTGCTTTTTATACCACTATGCCCTCTATAGCAAATAATTTCAAGTAAAGAGATATAATGTTGCCATTATTACCATTTTTTATTTTATAGTCTGCTCTTTTAAACAAAGCATTGAATTTGCCTATATTTAGTTTGTGATGCATAAAAAAATCAAAGTTAGCAAGGTATAAAAACTAACAGGCTTGTTATTAGTTGAGCTTCTTAATTATTTGAAAGTATACTAAGTTTTTATTATTTATCCAGATTTCAAACTTGTATTAAGCTCCTTTTAAAAAGTGGCACCATTACTTTAAAGACTAGATTATAGTTATTATTTCTTTGTTATAGATCTTATAGCTCCACTCCACTGAATTAAGACTCTTAAAGTAGAAAGCTCTTTCTATCCATTAAAGAATACTGCAATAAAATAGCCTTAGTGGAAAAGTTAGAGCTATCTATTTATATAGCTCTATAACCTATAAACTATGTAACTTATAATGTGGCTTATAATTGTAACAGTTACATCAGTTACATTGCATAACATTATAGTAATATTACATGTAATAGTTATGTAACTTTATCTCAGAATATTTTTTATTAATGAGTAGAGTAGCTACTTAGACTTGTTTTTTTTTAAATTTTTCCCTGCTAGGTTAGCACTTACTAATTATATTTATATTATCTTTATTAATATAACTTTGGATTTCTGCTGCCAGCTGTGTAACTGAGCTATAATCTTTAGAGGTTGCCTTTACAGCATAATAAAAAAAGTTCTTAATAAATTTTCAGTGAAAGTTTGTAATTCTTAAAAATGCCTCTCAATAGTTAATATAGTAGTCTTGATATTTGTCCTAGTTTTATTTAATTTTAATTTTATTTTTATTTTTTACTTTTTATACTCTACTTATTTCCAATTTCTCTTCTTTTAACTCATTTTATCTTTACTTTGCTTTATCTAAACTCTTTCCATTCTTTTTCAAAGTTTTTCAAGTCTTTTCTTTAAATCTTTCCTCCTTTTTAATTTAACTCAGCTTCAACTCTTTTAAATCACTTCAATTTTAATTTTATTTATTCTGTTTTTATTTTTTTATTTTTCTTCTTTTAATTTCATTTACATTACTTCTTTTTAAGCCATTACTAAGCCATTTTCTCTGATGCAATTGGGCTCAGCTCAAATATGTCTAGCTAAAAGCTTAAAGCTATACTATGCAAAATACTAAGTCTAACATAAATCAAGATAAGAGACTAATAAATTAAAACTCTATATAATATGATAGAAAGCATGATGTAACACTGATGTGTGACATAGAATGTGACATTTATATGATATGTGATATACTATATAATATATTATATAATAAACTGTGTAATATATAATTAAGTACATAATATAGTATGTGATAGTTACTTGATGTGATTGCTTAAGGCCTTAATTAAGTGAAATAAGATGCAGGCTGGATCCAAATATTAAATTATAAAAATAAGGCTTTAATTAAGCAAAGCAAAGTTAAAGCTGAATTTAAACATTGAATAAGGCTTTAACTAAGTGAAGTAAGATTGAAGTTGGATTTAAACATTGCATTTTAAAAAAATAAGGCCTTAATTAAGTAAAGTAAGATTGAGGCTAAATTTAAGCATTGAATAGTAAATACAAGGCTTTAAGTAAGCAAAGCAAGATTGAGCCAGATTTAAGCAAAGCTATAATTTATGCTAAAGGCATATGTTACAGCTTGTAAGAATTAAGGAAATAAATATTGGATTTAACTTATTAGTACAACTTTAACTATATAAACTCATATTTTCTATAGAATATAATTGATATTATAAATTTTAATTGCAACAATGCAATCTTCAAAGTGCCACTTACAAAACATTGTAGCAATTAGGAAGCTACTAGAGCACTTATATTCTTATATAGAAAAATATTATATCTCATGCTAGCTTTCTAGTTATGAGTAAAAATGCTCAATCTAGTTAAGCAAAAAGGCACATCCTCTACTCTTTATTAACATACTCTTTTGCTAGAATCAATGTTCTAACTTGAAGGTGTTATTTTCTACTTAAAAGCAGCTGATAAAGCAAGAAAATTAATTTTGTACTAAGAATGCATGTAATTCATATTGTTTATTATTTAGTTAATAAGAATGATAGCTTTTACATTATAGAAAAATGACAATTTTACAAATACATTATATGTGTTAACTTTTAGCTTTAATAGAAGAGATGCTAAAATCAAGTCTTGATGGTGAATAGGCTCTTCAGCTTATATTTTTTTTTATTATATGAATTATATAACTGCCCTCCTGAGCTGATATTAAGTTATTATAGCCTTTCTAGACTAAAATAAAAAAAGCCTTACTAAGCTCTTTGTTAATACTTTGCTTAATTTCTATATTTTTTTTTGTACTAGGAGTATCTATACTCTTAAGCAAAGATTTCAAATGTATAAAGGGCAGTTTTGCCTTCTTTAGTAGTTAATGCCTCAGCTAAGATACTGAGCTTAATAAGCACTGTAAATATTTATACTTTTCATAACTGAAGTAGAATTATTATTTCTAAGATACTAGCTATATTTGAATAATATGCCAGGCTCATATATAGTAATAGAAGTAGTAGCTTCATTATTTCCATTGCTATTTCCAGGGTTTGCTTCTATACTAGTGCTAATCAAGAATTAATTTATTCTCTATATACTGCATATTAGAATTAGCTTTTAATATTTTGCAGTAAGTAGCTACTAGCTATTGTTTGCTAAAGTAAAAACTTACTTACTAATGCCTGCTATAGCTAATAAACTTCTTGCACTGATTGTTGTAGCATGCAGCTGCTAACTACTGCTTGCTGTAGTAGATATCCCACCTTTACTTGCTACTGCTACTTTTATGAAAATTCCATCAGCTATTGCTATTGTTGCTGAGAAAAACTTATATGCTATTGCAGTTGCTCTCACTAAGACATGTTTTGGGCTTTAATCAGTGGAAGAGCTATTTATCTTCCCCCTCCCTTTCTTTTTCAGCCATTAGCAAGATTGACAGCAACTGAAATAGTTGCAATACAGCTTTTATACATATTTACATTTATTTATATACATTTGTAAGATTAATTTTTAAGTGATATCTCACTTTAACAATATCTTCCCAAATTATCTCCATTTCCTAATTAAAAAGAGAAATTACATTTTTCATTATATTATCATTGCATTAATGCACATTAAAGAGTTCTATCTTTTTTAAATATGCATAGTAGCAATAAAGCTTATATAACTATACACATTGACCATTATTAGGCATTAAAATAGCAATTAGTCTTATTGTGTAGTTACTCCTATAGTGCATACAAGCAATGCAGTAATTAATACTATTTAGTTTTATTAATGAGATTTATTTTATAATTAACTTTCTGCTATAATAAAAGCTCATTTTTAATTTCATTGATTATATCTATAAATTTTTCTTGTCATTGCTATTATAAACAAAGAATATCTTCTTTCTGAAGGTATTTTACCTTTTGTCTTGCTTTGATATATATTAGAAGATGTTCTTCAATTATTAATGCTACTAGGCATACTCATAATTTATATTGCTTATATACTGCAAGTACCTGATTTACACTTTTATTGGGCACTTGCAAGTCATGTGGGTGCTTCTAATTTCACTACTTTATAAAAAATTAAGATTTTTCCCTCTTACTTAATAAAATATACTATAGATATTTTATCAGTACTAAGCATTTAATATGCCTGACCTTAGTAAGTGCACATTTTGCTTATAACTAGTTGCTACTAGTTTATTCCATTTCTAGAGCATTTATGAATTGTATATTTATTTGCACTTTTATAATGGAATTGGTCTCTTCTATAAAAACTACATATTTTCCTTTTTGAAAGCAGTAGTTTCTATGGTCTTATCCTTTAAGTCTCTTAATTGAACTTATAACAACATAGATTACTCTATAGCTATTGATTCTTCAGGCTCTAAATTCTTTTTATCCTCATATTTGTTCATGTTACAACCTCCCCTCTGGAATCTCCTGAGACAGCCTTAGAGCCCCATTTAAGGCCTCTTTCATCAACTCCACAATGTGCTTTGCCTCCATAGCTACCAACACTACTATCACATACATCAAGACTGCCATTAGCCAGCCTCCCCCTGGAAATCCTGTGTCACAAACCCTAGGATTAACTGCTGTTAATGCTCGGATCATGCAACCCACTTCTAGCCATCATGCATTACAGCTCCCTCCCCACCAATTAATTGCATGCCTGCCTCACACATGCAATCTAAGTATACAATCCCTGCCTGCTACTTAATGCCTCCCAGAACCCATCCCAGACACTCCAGAATCCTGAGACCTGGCCCTATAGTATTTATAGCATAGTTCTCCATTGTATTTGCTAGTCTTGATATTAACTTGAATTGTTGCATATCCTCTTGCTTGACTAGTATGCACTGACTGGCACACTTTGACTGGCATGCCTGAATAATCATATGCTCTAAGCTTGATATACATTTCATAACTTATAATTTGCTAACTGAGTCTCATCTTAGAACCCCAGATTCCAACTCAACCTCTCTTCAATCCTTAGCCTCTAAAATACCCGAAGCCCTGAATTAGGTTCCATTCTCTGGGACCACCTCCCGTCCACATCTTGAATCTCAAAGCCTTAGCCTCAGAGCTTCAGATATTTAAGTATTCACAGATCAAGTCCACCTTGTAAGAGCATTGCTTTTTTGGAAAGCCCCTAACTCAGCAGAACTTAACAGTTCAGAGACTTTATGCCTTAATTATTATTAGCAACTGGTTGCTCATATTCTATTTTAAAGACTTAGTATTCCTTTTTATTCATTATTACTATTTAATGGCTTAAGCTTAGCTTAAATAGTGCTTTGGCTTCCTCAGCCTTCTCAATTATTGCTTTCTTTTGACAATTAGGTTAAAGCACTTCTTTGCACCTCTTCTTCATGCAATAATAGCATAGCTAGTTGTTACTATTGTTTAAAGCCATGCACTTCACAAAAATGGCTTTTCTATTTATTAATACTTAACTTTGCTTAAAGTTAAACATAACTTTGTTATGCTGCATAAATAGTATTTCTAATATTATATTATAGTAATTAAAGTTTGCTATATCTATATATTTCTGACTTTATAAGCCAAATGTTTAGATTGTTACATTAGTTCCATACTGCACTATAGTATAACTCTTCACTATACCTAATTGTAACATTAATGGCTTATCTGACTCTTGTATAGTAATCCTATATATATAGGTGAACTGAGGCTTAATACTTGATATGGTACTTCTAAAGTTCCATAGTATCTATGTTTTATAGCCATTAACTTTTATATATGATATTAAGCATTCTTTGTCTTTCTATTTTAGTATTAAGTACTAAAGCTTACTTTTGGTCTTGTAAAAAGTTATTTTCTTCATTCTAATCACATTTCTTCCATTGTAGTCATTAGATGGCTAGTTTGTTATTGCCACTAAGCATTTGAAATTGCTGTTATGATTATAGTACTCATTCTTAAATAAATTATCAAAAATATTAACTATAACATATTTTTTCTCCTTTATAACAACACTTCTAGATTCTGTTTTATCATTTACTACTTCTCCCTGAGACTTCTAGTTATTAAAGGTAGATTTTGTCCCTGAACTAGCAGAAATGTTGGCATTATTTCCACTTATTATTGCTGTATATACTGTACAAATGTGGGCTTGAATATTATATTTTTTTTACTAAGCTCCTATCTACTTTAAGTAGCTAGTGGCATAATGCCTCAACTAATCACATATAAAGCACATCCTCATTGAGCCTGTGTAATTAGGCCCTCTAATTCTATTGTCAGTCTTGAGTTTAAAATAATTTCTACTTCATTTATATAATAAATTTATCATTTCTATATATAACTTTTAAAAAATCTGCAATTGCATGATATATATGGCTTTAAACTGCTGATCTCCAGCTTCAATATTATCATCCATTAACAAGTCCATGGCCTCTTCTAGATGGCCATTAAATTGATTAACTCTTTTTTTATCAGGAAATAGCAAAATTTCAACTTTTAAAGCTGCAAGCTTTTTTAATACCTTCTCAAAAAAGAGTTTTGTTATTCTAGCAATAGCTAGACCCAGTGAGGCTTGCTTATTTAAAAGGCCAACATGAAATTTACTTTTAAAAAAATAAATGTATAGAAATAATAGCTATTAGAGTTAATTTCAATAAGACTGCACTTACAGCTTAGTTTCATCTCACTGCTAAATTCTCTAATAACAACACCACTTATCAGAACTTTTCAATTAAGTATATTTGTAATTTATCAAAAAAAAAAAAACTTGTAAACAAAAGCAGCAAGAAATAGCTATTAAACAAATATATTTTACTTTGCCAAAATAAGGAGAGAAATTTTATCTTAAAATGCTTTTAATAGTTGTAACTAATGCAACATTATGGGCTGATCTAAAAATAGTCAATAGCCATACTTATTTAACTTACAAGAATGCATGCAAAGCTTTTAGTCTTTTGAAGAATAATGTAGAATAGAGGTAATATCTAGATGGAGCTGCTTCAATTCAATCAGAATTAGCTTTTAAATAGCTTCTTTACATTATCTCACTCTATTGTATTCTTAAGCATTTCATTTGTAATAATCTTTAATACAGATTACAATATATTAGATAGTACAGAGACTAAAACCCTACTAATGATAATTTTTATAATAATAATCTTCATTTTATCAATAACAACTTGACAAACTTTAGTAAAACCCTTAAAGACTTTTTTAATATATCAGAACCTCAACAAGTTTGTAATATAGTTTTAAGTAATTTACTTCTTTATTTGAAGTTGACTTTAATACTAATTAAACAAATGTAGAAAATAAACTTTTGCAATAAAAAACCAGTTATAATATAAAAGAGTTAAAAAAAAGAGTAGATGAAAATAAAGCCAAGTTTAATAGAAAACAAATGAAAATTTTCAATGCTATTATAGACTCTGTAAATAGAAATTTGAAGAAAATAATATTCATTTATAGTGCAAAAGGATGTAGTAAAATTTTTATCTGCAATTCTTAGCTTTTGCTATTTGTGCTAATAGAAATATTGCATTATATATAGCATTATCTGGAATTGCTACTTTACTACTGAAAAATGTTAAAACTATTCATTCCAGATTTAAAACCTTTATTTTTGCACTGAATCTATCTATTGCCAGCATCAAAAGAGAAATACATTTTTGTCAATTGCTGCTTTATATTAAAGTGGTTATTTGAAATGAAGTCTCAATGCAGCACAAAAATGCCATTAACATTGTAGATCATAGTTTCAGAAATATTTTAAATAAAAACATATCTTTTAGTGAAGTAACTATAGTTTTTAGAGGAGATTTTTAACAAACTCTTTTAGTCATTTAATAAAGGCTTAAGCAGCTATAAGTTATAGTAGTGCTAAAATATCAGCCTCTGCCCAAACAAAGCAATAAGATGGCCAAGTACTCATACTTAAAGAGGTATAAAATGCTTGGAAAATTATTTCTAGCATAATTGAGAAATATCATTTAGCTAGGATAGCTAGCTAAGTAGTTGCAAGGAGTCATAGAGTTGTTACTATGCATTCAAGTTTTCCTAATGCAGCTAAGCTACTAGTATTAATAAATATTGTGCTGCCTAAACACTATTCTAAGGATACAACACAATTTACAAAACTAATTTCAAAAATGGAACTGGTGTAAAGTATGTTATTTTAGGCTATATAGTTTATGCAAGAAGGAGTAAAAGTAAGTCAAGCTTTCATTGATATCAACCTCAATACTAAAGTGAGCATATAGAGTAACATTTGCTCCTGGAGGAGATTGAAAATGTGAAAAGAGCTGGCAAGGATAGAGAGTAAGTATCTAAATCAAAAAAAGTAAGCTATGCAATGCTAAAAGAATTAATGCAAAAATATAAAAACAATAATATCTATAAAGACACTATTTAAAGAAAATGAGAGCTCAAGAGTAAAATCAATGATAAGAGTTTAGCTGCAAATTATAATGAATAAATATTTAGTGGTAAAAGAAATAACTTATTAGCAATTACTAATTTATATGCTCAAGCACTTAAAAATAATGGTCTGATGAGGCTAGGAGATTTTGAACAAAAACCTTGCAGAGTATGTGGAGCTCTATGCATGGATATTTGAGCTGAAAGTTTAGCAATACATTAAGTGCAAGCAAGTATAAGGATCTGTAAAGTTTATAGCAACTTTAATCAGTATAGCTAAATATAAGCAAATTTAAAATTAAAAAGCTCTAGCTATTGACTAGGCTATAAGCTAATTAAATGCACTTAAATAGGCAAATAAATTCCAAGAAGACTTTGTAAAAAGGCAGGTAGCAGCTCAATGCCAGCATATATTGGCAGGTTAAATACTACAACTGTTGTTAGCAGTGGAAACAATGACATTAATGCTGCTTTCTAAATAAATTACTTGAGTAAAAAAGAAATATAAGATTTTTATCACTAAGTTAAGAGTATTGACTTTAGTACCTATGAAAAAGAATATAATAAAGAGTACCAATAATGGTGTTAAATCAACTACTAGAGGGTAAAAAATGCACATTTAGCTACAAGCAAAGAGTTGTTGATTAATAACTAAGAAGTATTATTTAAAGAAGCATATGGCATTATTCTAATAAATAAAATAAAATAACAATATGCATCATAGCTTAAAGTATAGTAGCAGCAACTATTAGGCAAAAGCTTGATATGAGAGCTAGTATTGTAAGCTTTAATAAGTGAAGGGCATAAGTGGCATTTAAATAGTTGCCATAATAAATGTGAGATGACTAGCTCATTAACTAGTAATGCAAAATTTAGTTATTTGAATTAGTCTAAATAGAGGCAATTATAAATAAATTAGCTTTTACTAAGTTTCAAGGCTAAATTACACTTTACAAAGTACTTTTATAAAATATATAGGTGAGTAATAAAGTTTATTGATTTTCAATCAATGCAATCTCAATCACATTAAAAAAAGGTTCAAAAAGCATATTGAACTAATAACTTAAAGTATATTATTCTCTTAGGCCTAAAACATCTATTCTTTGGAGATTTTAAGTGTAAACAATTAGCAACTTTTTAAATATCACAGATATTTCTCCTCTCTATTATGTGTGATATTTTCCAGTTACTCTAGGCTATTTTTCAGTTATTGAGCCTTTATTTTTTAATTTCAAAAAAACTTAGTATAAATTTTTCTAACTAAAAAAGAGTTTTTCAATGTTTTTGGTGCTCTAATACTGTAAATTATTAATATTTCCTTTTTCTTCACTAAATGCCTTTAGACTTTTTTTATCAAGTGCAAATTAATCAAGCCTTTTCAGCACTATTAAACATAGAAGAGTTTGGTAACTATTCTATTAAGATATAAGCACTTTATTAAAGCCTGCTCAATTTTTCTCAATAGCTAAATTTAACTTTTCCCATAAAATCACTAATTCTCTTCAGACAAATTATATGCAGATTAATTAGGCAATCAAAAAAATACTTAATATATAAGTGTTTGTATATATTTCTACTAAGATATATATATTTTATTGTTAAGGTATAATGCTTTTCTTAAGATAAATTACCTGATCTCTAAAAATCTGAGCACAGTCACATGCTTGATTTAGATATATATCAAATCAAAATACTAATAAGCTGTTTTTTCAACATCTAAGCTACTAATAAGGCTGATTTAATATAATATAGAGAAGGCCTTTTAAGGCAGCTTTAGCTATGTCATTTGCCTACAAGTTTTAGTAGAACTGCTTACAGATTTTTTGATGATTAATAGCTTTATCTTGTCTCATTATTAAGATAAACATATTAATAATTGAGCATTAGATGTTTAAAAGCATTTTAAAAGAACTGTACAATCAATTTGCTAATCTATTAACTATGTAGAATGCATAAGAAGCATTTAAAAATAATGCATACAAGAATAATATAAAAGTACAAGAGTTTTATAATACTCTATTAAAGCATGCACAGAATATAGCAGCATATTCTAACTTATATATAATTTATGAAGCATTTACAGATGGCTTCCTAGCTTAAATGCAGAAATCACTGTTTAAAAATAATAATTTATTCTTAAAAATCAACTTTATTGAGAAATTCCTTATATATATAATTTAGTATGAGCAAGTAACTTCATATAGCCAGTTACTATAAATAGTGTAGCAGTTATAAGCATATTTAGTCAAGGAAATAAATCAAAATTGATATTTTTTGGCAAAAAAGTCTAAAATAAACTATAATTGCAATTTGCAGTTTATAGTATAATAAAAAGCAGCAATAGTGCAATGGCCATTAAAAAGAGCTATGAAAACTAGGCCAGCATTTAAGATAGCAATGCTTAAAGAATAGAAGTGATGGAAATTAATGCTTAGATAAAGCTTTAAGCTTTAGACTAGACCTGATAAGCTAATAGCAGCTACACAAGCTAAGGAAGACTACTTTAATTATTATAGTATAGATAATTAGTCAAAACAATATCCTTGTAAAGCA
>QLON01003461.1:0-13911 GCA_003313675.1 Termitomyces heimii
GCGTGGTTTGCCAGCTTCTCTCGAGTTCTACGCACAGTCTGCGTGCGTCTCGCAATGCTTTTGTGGGTCTCTGAATGCCGCTTTAGGAAGATTCTTCACGAAGCCGGTGTTTGTGTATGTGCGTGTGCGTGTGTGTCCGCAAGCGCCTGTCCTGTCTGTCAGCGAGACCGCTTCGCGTCGTCGGTGGCGAACTCGTGGGACCGTCATCTTTCGCCACACCTCGGATGGTCCAGCTAGCATCTTTGCTAATGATCAATGAACGTTCGTATACTTCCAAACAAGTAGCGGTTTCCAATCTCCTTCCTTCCTTCTCAGCACGACGTACTAGCCGTACTTCTACTTCTGTTGCTTCTAAGCCTCTTCCAATCCTTTTAAACTGTTTACACCGTCTACTCTTGTCGAACATCTTTGTTTGATCCTCATCGTCGACGATCCGAGGCGACACAGAGCACTTTAACGATATATATCCCTTGCCCACATTGGGCAGGAGGTCGCTTCTGGGTTTTTACGAACGCACAACCTCTGCTTTTTTTCGGTATGCTTCGTTTGAAGAATCCACGCATCATGGATGGTGTATCTTCGAGACTACTCCCGCTACGAAGAGAGCCTTTTTCGGCGCATTTCTTCCAACCAATCCCTGCTCCCGGATATGGGAAAGCATCTTTATATCCCCTATCTTTGTGTTACGACTGCTTCGCGATTCTTCCCTTTCACTTTTGATTTGATGTTGCAAGATGGATGACAACTTGATAAACATCATTGTTCAATCAACGCGTCCTCAAATCTTACGTGTTATTTCCTTCTGATATTGATGCGTCTGTTCTTTCTTATCTTTCTAAATCTTGTCCATGGCGGCTTCGAAACCTTGGACGCCTCCATCGTCTATTGACACTGGAAGCGGAGTATCTCCTGCCACCAGACCTTTGTTGGAGTGGGGATGATGGCCCCAGCTATTATCACCAAACAAACATCTATTGTATTGGTCCTTCTTATCTCCGGCGGCAGTGTTCTGATGATTTCTCCTCGTTCCTGCGCTCGGCAAAGCTCGGCAGGCTCGGCTCTTTGCGTAATGATAAGAGTTACCGACACGACACCCTTACGATAAAGATGTCAGTAAGTAAAATATTCCAAGTGAATTGCTTATGAAGCAATTTTATATCGTCATCCTTGCTCCAATATAGTTTACTTTATCTTGCGGTCTGACGAGACTTGGGTACCTTGCGCTGTACCAACTCGCTCCTTTATCTTGTTTGAAACTACTTCCAGACCTGATACTCTCTTATTCAAGCTTCGAGGCCCTCTTTTCTCTTTACCATGCTTCTCCTTCCGGCCCGTACGCCGAGTGCTTAATTTCTCCGAGGTATGTAGGCCTCCGTGTATCAATCTGGGATCCTTTCAAAAAATGACCATGCCACTCTATGCACTTCTCTTGGCAACGCCAAAAGCTCGCCCAACCTCGATCCGTATGATCGATTCCCTTCTGTCTTCGTCAATTTCTTTCTTGCTCCGTGCCTTAACAATGACTTCTTCCTTTCCCCTGGGAAGCACGTTCCCCATCAAGATGCTTGGGCTCGTGAAATTCATGAAGAACTGGGAACTGACTTAATTTCGTGTAATGCCAGATCCGAGACCGGCAGGCGGACCGTTTTGTTGCTTGATTGTACTCGTTACATGTTCAGAGCAAAAAAATTGAGTAACTCACTTGTAGATTGTCATCTGCATTATTGTTGAGTCTATAACGAAAAGAATGCTCGAGCACCTCTAATGCGAACTTCACGCACTTTCATTTCTCCTTGATTTGTGGTCATTGGTACTCTACCCTACCATGCAGTCGGCACCCTCTGTTTTCTTTGCAACTTGTGTTCTTTTCTGTGATAGAACCTGGATTGGACAGGGGAATGCCGAGTGCATAGTACACCGGGCCTAATGCTGTAAATATCTTCAATATCTTCGTCCCCGTGCTCAGACTGAAGTCAAATTTTTCGATATCAAGCCTATAGGATTAAGGGGAGAACCAATCGCATGTCGACACCTCGATGCCTCAAGGCTCTGACAAGAGTACATCCTAACTTCTTTCCAACTTTGGTATTGTATTGGTGGATTGCATGACACCTGTATCAAGGTATGATAATCTAAGCACCCTTGTAGACTTATGCTATGGTTGGCTCAACCACTGACGATCGACAAGGTCGTCGGCAACCCGGCCGGCGATTGGCCCGATGTACGTCCATCTCGATTCTGTCACATTTTGACTTCAATCTCCGTGTATACTCAATTATGCAGCTTTACCATATCCTGTATCCTCAGCTCATCGAACCACTCACCTATCAAACGCGACAACTTGGAGATTGTAAGTTTATGGCTATTCAATCTTGCCGTGGTCCTATCACGCTATAGAGGTCGAGAGGATCCGAAACTCTGACGACTTAGATGTAAATGGATTAGTTTAATGTCGTCATGGCCGAGGGAAAATCTTCGCATCTGAAGCCTTAAGGTACGGAGAACTTTCCCCTGATCATGACACTTGGTAGAAAAATGCCCCTGGATTTCGATGTTCTGTGGAGATTATCTTAGTCATTGAGTGTGAGTTATGTTCCCCTTCTGGTCACGTCAGGTGAGTCGCGATTACACCACTTCCCAAACTTTTCGATATATTTATGTCACCCAGTCTTTCACCTGAAGCCTTCACTTATGTCATTCATAAGCACGATGGTATTATCGTAATGACGGTTTGTGATAATAATAGTTTGTCCTTTAACTTTTTTGACGATTACGCGCCAGCGATTCTGTTCTTCCTGTCTGTGTGTATCTGATTGTATTATGAATCGAAGAAAATCCAATGAATGAACAAAAAGCACGATACTTAATAAGACTCCAAGCTCCAAGTCGAACATGTACTCCGGTTCAAACTCGGTGTTTTAATGCCGGTTCCCTACGTTCAAGCAAAAACTTGGCCCTTGAGACTGGTCCCGATTTCTCCTTCCAGAAAATTATCTCTCACCATGATTGATACATAGGCAGGACGTCGGCCATCCTTACTCAGCATGACTAACTTTGAAAGTTCAAATTCTCCAAGTCTTATTACTACCTTGGTCATGAGACACTGAACACCCGAGCGACACTGGTGTCATACACTTCCCTTCTCCGAGGCAGCTGGCCTATCGATATGTGGGGTGCACTCTGTAAGGCAAGTGCATTTTTGGATCTTAAACCCTGATCCTGATGCTTTGTTAGTAAACACCGACGATCCTGGAACAAAGTGACGTCCCTGAAAAGGGCCCTTCGCCGGCCAAGCTCCTATCCTTGCGCATTTGGACTTGGAGGCATCTACATCCATGGTGACTTCTCATCCGCCACGATGCCGTTGACATGTCGCGACTTGAACCGAGTCTAGCATGATCACCGCTTGTAATCTTAATCTCGCTTGCTACCCTCTGGGTTGCTTTCATGAGATATTTTCAAACACTATACGCGTGCATTGGATTCCAGTGGGTGAACCATTCTCAAAAGAGTTAACAGCGGAAGAGAATATGTACTCCAGAACAACAACCGGCATAAGCAATACAACGTCTTTTGTCGCCAGCTAACCAGTCCGCTCGAGACGAAACAAGGTTCTAGATTGACAGGAGAGGTTTTACAGTCCAGTATCTTATTGGCAGGACCGATTTCGGGAGGTTTCGGAGAGGATGTAGGGACTAGACAGCTGTTTAACAGACTAGCTGACCTCAGTGAAAAGTAATTAACACTGTATCATGAGTATGTACCTGTATAACAGATGAGATACTACTCAAGTAAGTATTAGAAATATAAATGAATGATATACGAGGACTTACGCTTCAGTAAACAGTAATGAACACTTGAGGTGCGGCAGACAAAAACATACTATGTCCGTGACAATGTAGGTCCATCCGGTTACCATGCGTTTCCTCATATCCTTATTTACCTTCTGCCGGCCTTCCATTCGAAAACATTCAAAAAAAATGAAGGACCACAAATTTTGCAGTAGCAAGACCCCGAACTCAAACCGAATATCCTTACGTGTAGTCCATCGTATGCTCACATATTGTTCCTTACTCCAGTCCTGAATGGTCGACGTTCTGACGACACCTCTTATGTATTTATTTTTTTTCGCTTTCCTTTTTCGACTACCCATCTGTACGCCACCGTAGTCTATTTGCTAGATCTTGACTTTATATCACGACCCTTGTTTTGATAGAAAATCTTACCCAAAATACGCGTTTCCTCAGCTGTCTCACTTATTGTGTTATGACTTCTGCGCGTACACTTTGCTCTACACTGAAGCATGTAGATGATGACCTTAATCGCAAGGCGAAGCAGTCGCATTAACAGCAATAGGAGTTGTACTCATAAAGTGGATGTCTACCATTTCTAACATCCCAAAACGCCACCGCAACCTCTCTCCTGACTAGACTCGCAGAGATTGTGCCTTGAGATTAAGTCACCTTGGCCTGCAGTTTCCGTTTTGGCTTGCCACTTGACTTAGATACAGACATGACCGCGGCTCTGATGGGGTCAACGACCTCCTCAGTTGTTTCTTCCTCTATTGTAAGACCAGAAAGCCGGTTCAAAGCCTCAATTTCCTTGGCCCAAATTTCTTTCGGTAGATCAAAGCTCGGCGTCTCCAAGACAAGCGGTATGTGTTGCACACGTGGGTCATTCAGGATATGGTGGAATCCTACGATTCCAATATGGCCACTGAAATTGGTAGGTATAGAGTGATGTGCACATCATACATGACGAATATGCGAAACGTACAGTCCGATGTTTTCGTGTCTGTCCTTTCTGGAATTGTGTTCCGTTTTGGAGTCATTCAGATGCATTCCACGGAGGTAGGAGAGACCGACGTCGGCATCAAACATTTCGACTGGATTTATGTTATCAAGATTGGCATCTGGTAATAAGAAGAGCTTACTCGTTGCACTGAAAATGATATTCGTTAGATGTACCAGAAGACCGGGAAGCGGAACTTACTTCCAGTCTTCCTTCTTCCGGATATCATATCCCTATCATAATTAAATGTTCGGGTCTAAAAAGATGGAACAAGAGATGGCGAGGAACACACAGCGGAGAACATGTGACCTAGAAGCGTGTATGTGTAGCTGATTGACACACTAGAGGGGTAATCGCCTACACGTGTCTAGACATACACCAACTCTTGATTTATCTTCGACTCGAGCGATTATGGCACCTAAATGAGCAAAATCATATCCAATCACATTCCCAGCCCCTGCCTGATATGGTGTATAATGACAATCGCTGCGAGATGAGAGAAAGGACAGTACGACGACATACGACGACTCGCCATATTCTCAAGGACTGTCGTCACCGTCTGAGTTTCTTTGTGTGCTCTGTTAATACAATCTGCAATCAAAGATATTGAGTTTTCCGTCGTTGTTTCACCGACTGTTGAACCTGGACTTGATTCGAACGAATCTATCAACCGACAAGATTCATAATAATATTGTGGAAGAGGACCGACTGAAAATTGTAGAGCGTGAGACCCAGCTGTTCACATCGCTTAAGGTCATCGACAAAGCACTGGTATGATTTCTCCCGTTTCTCACTAAGAAGGAAAGTTGCCCTTCGGACACAGAAAGTATCCAAAAGACATACGGATCAACATTGCCCAAATTGATTAAATAGCTTCCATGCGGGAGTATGACCGAACTTGAGTATCCATATTCAATCATGCGCTTTTTGAATGCAGAAATCGACTCGGACGTTAGCGGAGGCGACGTCCATTTGCGTTGAGACTTGAGAAAAAGGGCAAACGCGTTGGCTCTACTTCGAATGGAAATCTGATAAAGCAATCTCAGCCAGTTGAACACACCCTATCTCTGCTGCATTGAGGATTGCGTTCTCTACGCCGCCTGAGGCTGAAACATGTGCACCGACTTTCCACGTCGACTCACGACGAATTGGAAACATGCTTGTTTCAAAAACAGGTGTCTCAACAGCACTTTTCTTCTTTGCGGACGAGATTTCTGATTGGTCATTTTTCACAAAGATCAAGCTTTCAAGTATTCATTGGGAACCCATACCTAATGCGGGTTCGGAATCCAGCTTGATTCTTTTCACCCTAGGTTCGCTAGACTCCGATGCATCTCGAACGGCTAATCTGCTAGATCTTCGTGGTTTCGCCATGATAAAGAAACATGGAACCTTGAGCGAGTGAGGGCAGAAATTATTTCGTCGGAAGTGTCTTGTGCATAGTCCCAAGGAGAGCATTGATGACTCGGAAAAGTCTTCCCGAGTCCCGACTCGTAAGTCTGATTCATAGGGACTCACTCACTCACTGGACCCTCAAGGCCTCATGTCCAGCCCATGCGTTGTCGATTTGTTGATTAATGTTCGTAATGCGCTTCAAGTTCCCAATCGGAGTATACGCGTTGTTTGCTGACTCCTGAGCGGCTCCGAGAACCTTTTTTGACGCCCACTTCCACAAAAAGGTCCTCCATGTCTTCTGCTTTCGTACCAACATTTCTCCTGCTGTAAGATATCGTCACAATGGGCAGACAGCCTGTCAAGAAAGTAGTTCCAAAGGAGAATGACGAGAAACCGATCCACGTCCCCGTTATCACCAGTGAACAGGTCGGCATATGGGAGTTCTCGACGATCAAACAACCCAGGTTCGATCTTTTGCGCCGATGGGATGAGATTGTCTCTGGGATACAACTCTTCCAACGTCTTGCCACCGAGGTCTTTACAATATCTCGTACTCTACTCATTTTCTTTGCTCTATCTAAACTTTGGGAAGGCGTCGAATCGGCCATTATGATGCATCTATCATCGAGTCTGTTGCAAATCGTTCGTTGATTCCCTTCCAATTATCGGAAGAAATTTTTACCTCTAGGCTGCTCAGGTTGAAACTGGTATACGCGATGGAAAAGCAAACACTCTTGCCATTATCATTGCAGTTGTCAGTCGTTTATCTTGCGCTGCATTTGTTGCGACCCTTGACTGGTGGACGTAAGTCGACAGTTAGTCTTGTCTCGTTGAAACCTCTATCCTCAATTCCATTCTCAGGTGCGAATATAACCCGATATTTAAAACCCGAATTCTCCAATACTATGAGATGCATCTTATGCGAGGTATGTGCTATACCTTCAGAAGTAAGCGACAACTCAAGCCCTCTCTCCTTTTAAGCACGATTGAGTATGGATCTTTCGACTGCACAAGGTGGGTTTTATCTTATAATGACTATACCGAGGGAAATACACAAATCCCGTTTGGTTTATCAAATCCAGAAAGCCAGGTGCACATATCCCCGGACGACGCGTGGCAAGCCTTCGACACAATTGTGTCGTTTTGGGGGGAAATTTTGACTTGTATAAGTCAACTCACCTTGATCGTACATGCTTCGCGCTTCAGCGGTGGCCCGGTTTTCGCGCTACTTTGCGTAGCTCGACCGTTGTTGAGGACTATATTCACTGATGATGTATGGTCGCAATGTGCGTGTATTAGGCTGTGAGGGCATAGCATCTGGTTGATATGATTTCAAATTAGTGTGGGTCGCAAACCTAAAACACGAGGATTTTCAACGCATGGGAGCTCTCTCTGCTCTCACCACGGACGCTTACCGACAGGATTTCATAACAGGGAACTTGAAGAGCCACATTTTGAATGGTATGTCTTGTCTTTGTAAACTTTCAGTGCTGACAACATTGATCTTTTATCTTCAGAATACGAGAAGGCTAAGAAGAAACTCGGGGACACATGTACGGATGAATACTGGGAACAACTGCAACGGAGAGGCTCTCTCTTTCTGGAAATTGTCTACTCCATCGCCGGTGATCTTCCTATAGTATGTACTTGAATTAATCTTTCAACCGACTTATCAAAAGCGAATTCTTGGCAAGATATACTGCGCGGTCAATGTCATCGTCAATCCTTCAAAATTTTCCATCGCATCCATTGCTGTATTGCAACAATCGTCGTCCGTACTACGATACTCTTTGCAATGCATCCTTCGAGATACACAAACATTCAATCGCCACGTAACGAAATTGAAAAATCTCTACGCATTGTTGGAGAAGCTGAACAAGATTCAACAGGGAGATGTTCCTTATCCAAGTTCTCAGACCAGTAAAAATGGGATGGCGTTTGAACTCAGGTAAATTCACGGACACTTCTCGAAATCCGACTGGTAACGCTTTCGTGGTTTGGTAGGAACGTAATTTTCGATTATCCAGGAAGCAAGAGTAAATCACCCGCGTTAAGAGACATATCTCTTGTTATAAAACCTGGACAGCTCGTCGTGATTGTTGGGGCTAATGGAAGCGGAAAGTCCACACTGATCAAGCTACTCACGCGATTATATGATCCTAGTTCCGGAACACTACTTATTGACGGCGCGCCTGCACAGGAGTATCGCCCTATGGATGTCCGCCGCACTACGGCATCATTCACACAAGACCACAATGTCTACCCGTTATCGCTTTATGAGAATATTGCATTCGGCGACGTTGCAAGATCGACAGATACAGCCGCGGTCGCTGCAGCTGCCGAGCAAGGGGGTGCCACGGAATTTATTGCAAAGTTTGTGGAGGGTTTAGACACAATCTTGAACCCGGGAAGCAACGTCCAGGCCATCAATTTACCTGATGACCCGCAGCACCCTCTACAGAAGTACATGAAAACACTGTCAAAGAAAATTGATATATCAGGCGGGGAAAAACAGCGCCTGGTCGCGTAAATTGTTGTTTTTCTTCAACAAATAAAATATTGACCCGTCACCCTTCAATAGTGCGCGAACATTCATGCATCTCAACTCTGGCCATGTCAACTTCGTTGCCGTCGATGAGCCAAGTTCCGCGCTCGATCCGGAAGCTGAATACCAGATGTTCAATCGCCTCATTGGTAGTAGATGGGGTAAAACCATAGTTTTCGTGACTCATCGGTTTGGCCATCTCACTAAGCATGCCGACCTTATATTGTATGTTCACCCTGACTTGTTGGTACATCATGTAATCTGATTGTGGATACAGATGTATGAAAGATGGTGGTGTAACAGAGTCTGGCTCTCACAAGGAGCTCATGCAGCTTGAGGGAGAATATGCAAAGCTCTACCAGATCCAAGCGAATGCCTTCTCCCATAGCACATAGATAGCTCAGGGAATGTAATAGAAGACTTATTCAATGCTAGTTAATGGTGATCGCGCTTGTCTCGTGAGATGCAACTTGTGGTTTCCTCATGCCCTGTTTACTGGCATAAATGTACAACAATTCGCACTCACCAGATTCAGACTAGTGGTCGGTATACAATACTGACGGTATTCAATGTAAAACAGATGATGTCGAACTAGATTGTTCTGTATCTTGTGCATGCTCATCAAAAAGCTTCACAACCAATCCAGCATTTGCGTCAAGGCTTTTCTTTCAATGGCTTTTATTTTTCCGGAAGGTGAGATAAGAATTACAAGAACTATTGAATGACATCCGGATGCTGTATCTATCTAGGCAATTCCATCCGGTACTCAGGTACTCTACTTACCGAAAGGCCTCTCGTTCATTTTTCTTCATCGGAGAAGTCTATATCGAAAAGCTAACAGACATGCTCGTTCGAGAAACTTCATGGATAAGAGAAATTCTTTTCTTCTCTTAGAAGTCAATAAATGAAGAACCTCTAAATGTCTAGCAGAAAAGGTCGAATTGCGGTAAATTGGATACCAGGTGTTCATTACGAGCAACAACAACAAAATCACTTGTTGGACTAGAGGGATCGCGTGGCACGTGCCGTTGTCACGTGAAAATCACGTGCACTGTGTCGCAAGACGAGGGAAAGGAGTTCCACTGGCTGCTTGCCACCAAGCGAAAGTCTCAGTTGTTGTGGATATGTCATGGACCCACACTTAAGTAATCTTTTTGTCTGTTATATGCCGGCTATTGTCCACATCACACCTCAGTGCTATTAACTCACTGAGGTGTAAGTCATTGTTTCGCTCTCGTTACGTTACACTCACCCATATATTGTAGTACTCATTGTTTTAGGTACATTGCTATGAATACTACACTCTTAGTGCTATTAACTCACTGAGGTTACTCATTGTTTTAGTTTTAGTCCCGAGATTCTCCATGTCACTCTGTTCCCAAGACCGGTCCTGCACAACAGGTTATGGGCCCCGAAGATACCTATGACATTTCGTCCTCAAGACTCACAGTCCCGAAGCTGTCTGCTGACGGATCAAACTGGACGACATATCAGGAACGCGTTATCAACGCATTGACTTCAAAGAAGCTCCGTCATCATGTCATTGGTACTGCGCGTAAACCGGTCACAATTGTTGAACGTGATGGTTCCTTCTACCGTGATGACAAATCCTTAGCACCACTATCAGATAAGGAAATTGAGGAACATGAGGACGCACTGGAGGACTGGCTACAGAAGGAAGCCCAAGTCTGAGAAATTGTCTATAGCACCATTGATCAGTCAACGTTTCACCAAATCAAAGGTGAACTTACAGCTGCTGATGTCAGGAAAAAGCTTGCTTTGATCCATGGCAATAAAGGTGCAATGTTCGAGACTGACCTGCTTGCCCACTTGCAGAATGCTCGGTTCATTGAAAATGGTGAAATTGACATGCGTACACACCTTGCCAACCTTGTTGTTCTCAAGGAACGCCTTGCCAAAATCAACTGTCCCCTGTCCGATGCTTCCTTCGCAAGTTATATCCGCACTTCACTGTCACTTGCACCCACCTACAAACCACTCCTTATGACGTTATCCGCCAATGCTTATGCTGTTCATAAACCTATATCCAGTCAGGATTTGATCTGGCACCTTACTGAGGAGGCCAATAATGCTGCTATCGAGAGCAGCATTAATCAGCAACATGAAGCAATGGTTGCGGCTCATGCCAAGGCCAAAAGTGAATCAAAGGATGGTAAAGGCAAGTCTAAGCCTAAAGGGAAGGGAAAAGACAAACGTCATTGCAAAAACTGTGATAAAAATGGATATACCGAGGATCAATGCTTTGAGGACGGTGGTGGAATGGCTGGAAAGGCACCTGAATGGTGGCTAAAGAAACACAAGGGAAAAGGGAAGGACAAGGCTGAAAAATCAAAGTCAGCAAATGCCGTCGAGACTGAAGACAAAGATGAAAATTATGCTTTTCTTACATTCTTGACCATCGACACCCCTGACCATGCCATCAATGATAATGTCGCACTTGCTGTCACATCCGGACATAATCACGAAGCCTATGCTGTCTCTCCTTCTACTGGCATCATCATTGATTGCGGTGCTAGCAGCCACTTTTCACCGTCTCGCAAAAATTTTTTAGATTATCAGGAGATCAACCCTGAACCTGTCCAAGCTGCTGATGGACACATTTTCAGTGCCCTTGGAAGAGGAGACCTTCGTATCTGTCTGCCAATGAAGAAAGGGGAAAAATCAATCCCTATTTTGCTCAAAAAGGTCTACTACGCACCTCAGATGGCCTTCACCCTTGTTTCTGTGTCATGTCTTGACCACGCTGGGTGTTCTCTCCTCATCAAGGATAGAATGTGTGTGATACGCAGTCCTAAACCGCAACGTCAAGTGATAGGTCGTGTTCCTGCAATCCGTGGGTTATATCGTGCTGATAATTCACCTACCTCTGTGTCTCTGGAACTCACCATGAATGCCGCCTCAAAGGCTATTACCATCAATGAACTTCACCATTGGATGGGGCACATTAATCACAGAGACTTGTGGGAAGCCATATGTAAAGGAGCAATCACTGGCATCGAACTTGACATGACATCAGAACCCAAGCAATGTGAGGCCTGCATAAAGGGAAAAGCTCACCGCCTGCCATTTCCAAAAGAAAGTGAGACCAAGTATACTCACTATGGCCAAAAGATCGTTGCCGATCTCTGGGGTCCAGCTCAAGTCCAGTCATTAGGTGGTCACCTCTATTCCTACACTAACATTAACCTCTACACACATGAAGAACGGATCACATTCCTTCGAAAGAAGTCTGATACATTTCAGGCTTATTGTAATTATGAGGCATGGGTTAAAACTCACCGTAATGCATCGATTAAGATATACAGGAGTGACAGAGGTGGTGAGTTCACCAGTGGTTAGATGAAGGCACACCAGGATGCTGCCAAAACTGTTCGAGACCTGACTGTCCATGACTCACCACAGTCAAATGGTGTGGCCGAGCGTGCTAATCGCACCCATCTGGAAGGTGTACGTGCTATGATGATTGCAGCAGGACTACCCAAGAATCTTTGGGCTGAAGCTAAGTGTCATATGGTATGGTTGCGAAATCACGCACCATCCCAAGCACTGCCTGACGGCAAAACTCCCTATGAAATGGCTACAGGCAAGAAGCCTGACATCTCCCGTGTCTGCGAATGGGGTTGTCTCGTCTATGTCAAACGACATACAGCTGGAAAACTCGAACCAAAAGTTGACGAAGAGAGATTTGTTGGATTAGATGAGGAATCTAAAGGCTACTGAATTTACTGGCCTGGTAAATGGTCTGTAACAGTTGAAAGGGACATTTATTTCAGTATCAACGCTGCCCTCAAACCAGATAGTGTCCAGATTGAGGGGGAGTAGCAAGACTCACAGTCAAAGTCCAATCCGGACACTCCCCAAGCCAAACCTCTATCCGAAATCGCTCCAGATGCCTCCACAATCGTCACAAAGGTCAAATCTATCTCTACAACTGATCAAAACCCTGATCAAAACCGAGTCTTGGTTAAAAAGGACGAAAATCAAGTTGAAAACATGCCAAAGTCACCCCAGCAAGTCTCAGATAAACCAAAGACTGAAAACTCACCTTCCAGCAATGCCCCACATCTCAAAGCTCGCCGAAACTCGCTATCAGGACTCCCACAGTATGACTCCAATCAATATGGACGTGGCATGTGACAAAGCAAGACAAAAGAGGCAAATTTCATCAAATCTGCATTCATTGCTGATGCTACTGAACTTCTTGAGCTGAGTAATGTCGTGATTGAAGGGATTAAAACTGAATGGGTCACCGAAGCTATACAACATGCATTGTCAATAAGCGAGGACATCCCAACACTCAAAGATGCATTGACTGGCAACAAGAAAGACGAGTGGAAATCAGCAATTGATGCCGAACTTGCACAGATTGAGAAGTTAGGCACGTGGGAAATTGTTGAAACTCCCAAGGATGCCAATATCATTCCTTGTCGGTATGTTCTACGTCGCAAACATGGTGCCAATGGACAGATAGTCCGATTCAAAGCACAGCTTATAGCTAAAGGCTTTAAACAGCAATTCAGAGTTGATTATACAGAGACTTTTGCTCCGACAGTATGTGCCGCCACACTTTGCATACTTTTATCTATTGCAGCCTCACGTGGAGCAGCGATTGAACAAGCTGATGTTAAAAATGCCTACCTGAACTCTTCCCTGAAGGAGGATGAAGTTATTTATATGCAATTTCCTCCTCATTATTGTCAATTCCGTGATTTACCTCCAGAGTTTCAAAACCTACCTGATTCAAGGCTTGCATGTCGACTCAGACGTCCCCTCTACGGCACCAAACAGGGTGTACACCACTGGTATAAGGAAGTCATCCAAACATTTACAGATCTTGGTTACACAATCTGTCAAGCCAATGTAGCCGTATTCTACAAGATCGACAGTAACAACTACACTATTGTTGCAGTTGCCACTGATGATTTTACCATTATCGGAAATTCCACCGACTCTACATCCCTCATTAAGAAACAGCTTGGCAAACGTTTTGAAATCGTGGACCTTGGTCCAATCAATTGGCTCCTTGGTGTCAGTCTCACACAGGACTTAGATGCTCACAAAATTTCTCTTGGTCAACAAGCTTATATTGACCAAATCATCAAACGGTTCAATCTCGAGGATGCTCGCACTGCTACCACGCCCATGGAGCATTCAGCTGA
>QLON01003464.1:0-14056 GCA_003313675.1 Termitomyces heimii
GGCAACATTCCATCTAGTCCTCGGGCGCTTATTGTTTTCGGATATCGAGACTGCTCTTTTGCGCTTTGCAAATTTTGACTTGGCTTCTTGTGCGAGAAGCTGACGTGTTCGATCACGAATATCATGAATAATAGATATAAAAAGCCCTAGTTGAATATGAGCATATGCGGGATCCTTACAATGTGTACAATCAATGAGGTCAGACAAGATAAGTGTTTGGCTGGATCGATGCCGAAATGCGATTCGCTCGAAAGTTCCGCAGTGAAGAACAATGAAAGAGGAATCCCTTTCAACCGCTCTCGTCCAAGCCTATACACACAAATGGTTAGCATAGTAGTAGAGGAAGTGACTATCAAGCATCACGTGTTGAATTATAGAGGCGGCCATATCTTCGTCGATAACAGAGAGGTCTCGTTTCTGAGTGGGAATTGTTACAGTCGGCCACAGTGATTTTGATTCGATAGTCGGGGGAGAAGCTGTCCGCTTTGATCTCTTGGTTGTTTTCTTCAATGACTCTTTTTTAGGTTTGGCTTTTGGAGAGAGTCGAAGACTCCTTCGAAGGGGTTGCGCATTGCCGATGGAAGGTGCAAGAACAGCATCAGTTTCTGGGACAGATGCCGAAAGCCAAGATGATACAGTGGTTCCCCATGCAGTGTCGATAGCATCTGGCGACGCAGAAAGAGGTATGTTGATAGGCGTCCATTGCTTCACAAGTGTCAAGGGAGTAACCTCAGGATATTTTTCCATGGATAAGAGCCGATCTAAATTTTTCAAGGCATCTTCAGCTTCACCACAGGCGAAAAACATCTGCCAAACCGCCATCCGTGTGAATCTTCTTCTCATCTCTTCAAGAAGTCTCCTATCATCATCACTTAGAACCTCCCATGCTACTTTGTCGACCATGGTGTATTCTTTACCAGATATGGATTTATACGATTCGAGGATTTCTGGTACGTAGTCCTCATTCATGGCTTGATACTTCTGATGCCGAGAGGCTATTCTAATGGTCATATGTACAGCTGTGCTCCAGTGTGTGGCGGTAGGATGGAGTAATAGCATGGATGCAAGTTCGCAAGCAAAGGGTGAGATTGATGCACGATATATTTCACCGATGTCATTGGCGTCTTTGGCAGGAATTCGGCTGATGAAACGTGTAAAACGCTGCGGCTCTGGAAAAGACCTTTCGACCGAAGGTAGACCGACACCGTCTTCGAAAGATTTATCCAAGGCAAGATCTACGGAATGCGCTAAGTCAAAAAGGAAAGAAGGAATAGATTTGACATTTTTGAGTGCAAGTTGTCTATCGAGGTGGCTATCGTAGAATGAAAGAGGGTGTGTTAATTTGGGGCAAGGTGATTTCTCGTGAACGTCGGGCGCGTCAGGATTGAAATTCAAGGCAGATTGAAAAGCGGCGTTCAGGCGTTCAGGGGAGTTCCGCATGAAGTCGAGAGACAAGGACTTGAGCTTAAGGATTAAATATAGAACAAGGAGACCCCGTGTTGTTCAGACCTTGAACATCGGAATTAACTTCCGAAAAATATTACGTATTCTCCACAATCAAACTTAATCTTTCTGGAAGTATTTCCATACACTTGGTAGCTATACCAAGAATCAACTTTTTCGAATGACTGCCTCCTTCTTTCTGCTTTTAGACTTGATCCGGACTGGGATCATGGATTTACTCTTGTTCGCCAGACGTCTCGCCGCACGTCGTGCATCCTTTTCTTTGACTGTTATCTTCCGAAGAGAAAATGATCCTAAAAGTAGTCTCATCCTTCTATGTTCATCCTTCTTTTGTTTGGCTTGCCAGTCGGGTTCAGCTGGTCTGGGTGTGCCTGATACTGTGTGAGAGTACTTAAGGCTTCTTGAGTGTTCAATCCAATGATAGATACGTCGTATCGCTCAGGCGTGAATAAAAGCGAGTTCTTCGTCAACTTTCCATGCAGGTATCCAGCGTCGTGTATTGTTCTCAGCAGAAAATGGAATTTGATTCTAAGCTAAACTCAGGATGGCGGCCGTCAACAATGCACAAGAAAAGACGAACTTTAGTCTCCGTGTTACACGGAATCTCATTCCTGGCGAGTTAGCTTTCATATAAGCAAGAGAGAGTCCTTTATCTTCAAGCAGTAGAGCGGCGAAATTAGCATCCTTATTCGAGGGATCCATTGACAGGAAGAAGCCAAACTTTCTAGGAATCGACCATACGTGACCTTCATTCAATGCATCATAGACCTTGGATTCGTTTTCCAAAAGAAAAATATCCTCCTTCGTGAAAGCATTTTTCAGAATAATCCATGGCTTGTCGGCCTCCTTAAAATTCTTGGGATATTTGACTCCAGGAATGTCAACTTTTGCACGACAAATACGTAGGCCATAAAACGACTCCTGCGCATGAACCTCGAAGAACGCGGTGATGTCTGGACCATTTTCCACAATCCCAGTGGATATAGAAGAGGTCGAAAGATGAGACATTTGTGACCCTGATGGTTAAGACAGATTCCAAGCTTCTGTCCCAGGTGAGGGTGAACCAGTCGTTGTCTAGTCCGAGTCGTGCGACTCCTGCCGATAGAAAGACATTCGCTCATCTGTTTCAAAATCCTGAGAAGCGTTGCTCCCATGCAAGATACGAAAGTCAATAGGCAGTTCCTCGATGCGCTGATACCTGTTCATAGTGAATGTCATACGCGAGGGCTCACGCTCTGCAAGCAAGATAACAAGCCATGGCCTGCGTTTTGCTTCGAGCAGTAGTTCAGAAATTACGTTCTGAATCCTTTTTAGTATACTGGCTTTTTTTCATGCTTGACACCGACCTGCTTAATTTTAAATTTTGAATGTGACAAGTCTATAATTTTATCACCATCCAGTCCAGACCGGAAGTACCACGTGTCAGGTATCTCTTTCCTTAGAACAATACGTTCTGCGCGGTCTTGGACATCCCGAATTGCAGAAATATACAATCCAGTATGCAACTGGAAGTAGGGGTATCGATTATCATTGACGAGAAAAACGTCGGACAAGTAAAGTGTCTGGGTGAGTCGATCCCTCATACCAATGATTTCGACATTGCCAGCATTGATTACGAGAAAAGTACAATCATGGACCAATGCCTCAGTCCAGGCCTAATCATATAATATTACTCGACTGGATTTATATTTACATTGTAAGGAAAGGCCCACCTGCTGAAGAATGTCCCGAGCAGAATGTTTCGCTCCTGACTCGTACCCAACAGGTAGTCTTTCTGGCAACGGTAGGGCAATTTTTCGAGCACTGTCGTAAGATTGACAAGAGGAATTGATAGCGTTGTTGCCCATGGGGCACGCGCTTGTGCCAATCTTCCAATGGACTACTGCACAATTGTCTCCCTTTTCACATCCTTCCCATGGAAAGACGCTATCGAGAAATCCATTCAGCATTTCATGGAAGACCTCTGCTCGAGCCTCCAAGTCCATTTGGCCAATTGCAGTGTCAAAATTCAAGTTTTTGAACTCCCATATTGCGATCACAGGAAAGGTGTCAAGAATTAGCCGCTCACGAGGAGTTGAGTGAACAATATGTCTCTTGGATCCTTTGTCCGACATGTTAAGAAAACCGTCTATGAGTGCCTGGTCACGCCGAACACCAGGTATATCTTTGTTACAGAGTCGTGTGGTTGACCACTGAAGACAATTTGGTGACCAGTCACTGAGTTGAAACTCAAGTGTTGCAGCAACGGTTGCACAAAAGTCGGCGACACCAGATTCATAAGCAGACTGGACATCGGTCTCCTTATGAATATCACGTCGATGGGTCTTTGAAGTAAGTGTTACATCTTGTGCGAAGGGAAATCGTGTATTGGGGACTGGTAAATCTTTCTCGTAGGATGATAAAGCATGCATCGCATTGTTCAGAAGGTCTTGAAGGAGACCAGGGAGCTTGACAACACGCTTCAGCCTGAGGCGGTTGTGGAGGTGTTTGTCAAATTGCCCAGGCTTGCGAGTACTACTGGAGGTAGTATGGTACCGTTCGTCTGCTGTAAGCACAGAAGGTGCACTTTCAAAGAAGCCAATCAGTTCATCGAAAGTCCTATTTGCAACAGTGAATCAGAAAGAAGGGTATCAGTTGGAACGGTAAAATGACGCAAACGAGACTGAAGTTTGATGATGATTAGATGTCCTGTCAATTCGAAACAATCATAGAAAGTAGGGTGGTATGGATAACGAGGTATACGAACGATTGGGAGCGAAATTGGGTGAAGGCCGGTGTATCGAGCAGAAATGTTATGAAGGGCAGATCCTTACAAATAGATAGATATTTGTGTAGTGTAGGTCCGACATCTTTACCTTTTACAGAACAATCAGTAGTTTTCTTATTCCGAATCACGTATCTAGTGATTGTTGTTCCCACATAGTAAAAGCCGAAGTAAGATAAGCGTAGTAGGTTTGTAGGTCCAGTTCACAAGTCAAGTTATCCTCTTTATCTTTGTTCCGCTCACAGGCACTTGATGTGTTTTATTTTTCAGGAATGTTTGAGAGATAACAGGTGTTCCAAGCAATAGCAGGAATAATAGAGTACGAAAACCTGCTTCCCTTTGGACGGCAGAATATGTCAGCCAATATAGCGGCTGACCTGTTCACCTCATTGGCGAGAATGACTCGAAAAGTTTCACTCACTAATTGATTCGCGATAATTCCAATGTCAAGACCATAAATACCATGGCCCACTGCGTCTCTCGTAATTTCAAGCTTGGGAATTGTGAGAAGGTGCCATACTTGAGTGAAAAGTTCCTCAATGCTAATCAACCACTTGGTCGTCACCAGGCACTGAGAACAGTCGAAATTCCACGAGCGACAACACTGACAATACGTCATCAGTCTTATACGCTTCACGAGTAGGAAACACGGACTCATGAACAGTGAACAAAGGATGCAAAGAGTTCAACCAGCTTGGTAGGTGAGGATGACGTCAGATATCTACCACAAGTCAAGAGAAGGTATATCCTTACAAGTAGCTAGAAACAGGAGCATAAGGCTTGATCTGTGTGGTCTTTTCCGGTGTTCCATTTTGATATGTATCACAATATCCAGTGACGTTTACAAAGCCAAGAGCATTGGCGTTGTCAAGCAGAGCATTGAAGATTGGATGGGTATCAAAGACTGTCAACTGGCCAAGGTCTTTGTGCTTGGTTCCGAAGTTTTCGACAATGGTGGCGAGCTGAGCATTGTAGTTTGTAATCAGAAAGTGGAGGCGCTTGATAACATCAGAGCCTTGCTGTAGGAAGAGAGGTGCACGGTCGGTGGGTGGTACGGTTAATAAGAGAAAGGAGCGTGCGCCTTCTTCAAAGAGAATTTCAAGCTTTGAGTCGAGAGTTAGAAAGTGTCATTAAGAATGAAAACCGGCGTTACCTGACTTTCCAAACGAGCCAGAATTTCAGTATAGAATGTGGTCTCATGCCCAGTAATATTAGTCTGACACTCGGTGGGTTCGAAGAAGACTTTTGATTATTAACAATCTAGCGTACCCAGCCAAAGGAGTTACCCTGTATCGATCAAAGTGATTCAGAGGGACTAAAAGGTCTGCAACAAACACAGAAATTGCTTACGATATCGTTGATACCAATCCAGAACGCAAAGAGAGAGTTTGAGCTATCCCATTGAGCACCCGCTGGTTTGGGGGCGAGGATTTGCTTGAACTGAGATACTTGGTCCACGATGGAACTGTAAAGACAACATAAGATCAAGATCAAGGACACAAAAATTCCCTACAGAACAGTGGGCATGAATGGAGGGACTAGTGCTCCATCAATGGTGGCACCACCAGAAGCGAGGTCGAATACCTGTTAACATAGTGTCTCAACATGGATTGTCAGGTTAAAGAGTGCAAACTTTAATATCAGTCTGGTTGTAGGTTCCGCCTGTCGGACTGTCGTCAACAACTGGGTTAGAACTGTTTTACCGGAAGTTGATACCAAGAAAATTGACCCAATTAGGTCCGTTGGAAGACGTCTGATGAGCATCAGAAGCTATAGTATTCACTCATCTTCGAGTTGTACTCACGAATCCGGGGTTTGGGGAGTCGACGCCAGCGGAGATATTGAAACCTATAGAATATTCCAATCTCTACAAGATAGTAATGCTGATTGCAGGATACCATCGGTCGTGTAGGAATCACCAAATGCGAACAGGTACTCAGTCGTACCCCATGTGAGTTTACTGAGAACAGGGGCTGTATTCAAGGCACAAAGGAAGACAGGGAGCAGAAGGGTCCAGGAGATGGACACGGACATGTCGAAACTTGCACGATTTTCGTGGGGAATCGTACAGCCCTTTAGTACAGATAGCTCCGACTATGGGTTAAGGGTACTTGCAAAGTATTCAGTTTGAAACCCATTGAAAGTAAGAAACTGTAAGCGAAGTTTGCAGGCACATAATTGCCTTATGGTGGGTCGATCATGAGGTCAGTTGAATGAGAACCATCGTCCGAAAACGGAATTCCCATCACGTCGGGATTCCTCTCATCCTTACCGCCAGCCGGTGCTCATGTTCAACTCTGCTCGTTTCTAAAACAATGATATCGGTATGTCTGCGCGCTGTACATAAAGCTTTCTCTCACAGTCCTCCAGGCTTTCTTCATATTCAACCAGAAGGGGGAAGTGAGTTGCATTCGACGCGAATTGATGACAAGTGGATTCACTCACACCCACCTATGTAGGTACTAATCTCAAGACTATACCGGACCGACTTCAAGTGTGATCTAGGCCATGTCATATAACTCTTCAGATGCTGATTGACTCGTATCATCCAGACGCTCAATTGCTGACGTTTTCCGGATCCAAGTCGTTTCCAACAGCGATGTAAGGTCACCCATCATCACCCTGGGATCAACGAGTTTCTTCCATGTCCGAATAAACAACCTCTACGTGGTTGCTGTCACGAAGTGCACCATATCGTCACCTCTCATCTCAAGGAGTAGCTGATTGTTGGGTCAGGAATAATGCTAATGCAGCGCTCGTATTCGAGTTTTGCTACCGATTTATTAACATAGCCAAGGCATACTTTGGAAAGATAGATGAAGAATCTGTCAAGAACAATTTTGTACTGATTTACGAGCTCATCGACGGTGAGTGATCGTTGTGATATATCTGTTCGTCAATATTGACTTGTTAGGCAGAGATCAATGATTTTGGTTATCCACAAAACAGCGAAATTGACACGCTCAAGTCCTATATCACGACAGAGAGCGTTGTGTCATCTGCGATTGCTGCCGTGCGTGGCCTCCATAAAAGGCGTTTTACATTCAACTCAAAAAGAGTCTCGCTCTATAGGAGGAGTCTTCAAAAATTACGACTCAAGCGACAGGGGCGACGAGTTGGCGGCGTGGAGACGTTAGGTACAAGAAAAATGAGGCCTTCGTGGATGTTGTGGAGAATGTGAACTTGACCATGAGTGCAAAAGGTATTCTGACTTGCACCATTCCCCGGTGTTGCTCCCTTATCACCTTATGCACAGGATCTATCCTACGAGCCGACGTGGATGGCCACATTCAAATGCGAGCATATCTCTCTGGCACACCAGAGTGCAAATTCGGGCTTAATGATAAACTCGTAATTGACAAGAGCGACCGTGGAGTTGGGGACGCCGTCGAATTGGACGACTGTAGATTCCATCAATGTGTTCGCCTTGACGAGTTCGACGCAACTCGCACAATCAGCTTTATACCTCCTGACGGCGAGTTCGAGCTAATGCGGTAAGCTTTGGCTATCTGCAGAAATTCACATGAATCAGCCCGAATATTAACGCTTCCGCATCAGATATCGATCCACGTCGAACGTCAAACTTCCCCTGCGTGTTATACCCACCGTGAATGAGATTGGAACGTCGCAGGTCTCGTACACGGTCACCGTCAAAGCCAACTTTAATAACAAACTGTCTGCGACGAATGTGGTGCTACGAATACCTACGCCACTCAACACCACAACTGTGGACTGTAAAAGCGCGAATGGAAAGGCGAAGTACGTGCCAGCCGAGAACGTCATCGTCTGGAAGTAAGCAAACTTACTCCTACACGTATCCGCTTGGAGATTGACGTGTACTTCGCATACAGACTACAGCGCATTCAAGGCGGATCAGAATGCACATTCACAGGGACGGCAAGCCTGACGAGCACCACAACGCGACAGGTTTGGGCGCGACCGCCCATTGATGTTGACTTTCAAGTCCTCATGTTCACCGCATCGGGTCTTATTGTGCGCTTCCTCAAGGTATTCGAGAAGAGTAGTTACCAAAGCGTTAAGTGGGTCCGGTATCTCACGAAGGCGTCGGGAACGTATCAAATACGGGTAAGTGATTGCTTTGATGTGATTATTGCTTAGCTAAAATCCATCACATAGTTTTGAAATACCACCATCTTGGTCTGATTTGTATATCTAGTGTAGCTCGTGTTAATTGGATGACAATGGTAATGCTATTAAATTACTACTGTCCACAGTTGGTGTAGTGTGGGTCTGACGAATTCTTAATATTCAAATTCGGGGGGTGCACAATTTTCTTTTTTCTTTTATTGAGGTTCTGTTTTCTGGTTGATGGGAAATATAGAAACCAAGTTCCCAATCACATTTGTCCCTGCCCATGTGACCCACGTGACTTCAAGCGAGGTTCAAGTTTTGTGCTGTTCTGTTCTGTTTGAGTTTTTTTTTTCTCTTCTCGAAAAATACATTTCATTCATCTAGAACGACGCCAGCAGGATTTGAACCTGCGCCCTCAAAGAGGAACAGATGATTCTATGTGATTCTAATCTGTCGCCGTAACCACTTGGCTATAGCGCCTTGTTAATGGAATGTAAAGGCGCTATCGTGCATAACACATCAAGTAAAATGCTATACATAATCAATTTCTGACATGGAGTTGGTTGGTTGGTCCCTTCATGGAGATTGTCAAGAGTTTTTGTGATCTGCCACTGTTGAGGCTACATTTGGCAGGCAAATATCATCTTACACAGATAATGTTATGCCATAAAAGATATTTTTTAAGCACACAACTTGTTAAGATTAGCAAAATTTATGAATTCCAATAACCAGAGAGCTAAGATTCAACATGTTATGATCAATATACCCAATAAAATTGATTTTCAATCATTAAGAATTTTTACTGTAGACTTGCTTGATAATCAACCTGCAATTAAAACTTATAAAATAATGGTAGATTTGATTTTCATTGAGTTTGCACTATAAGTCTGAAATCTGTGATGATAGTCTGTAGTTGACCTGAGTGATCTTATAGTTGACATAATTTGGCAAAATGCTATGCCTTAAATGTTACACAAAAGTTACAGTTTGAATAGCAAACCTAAACTATTTTACAAAGCAGCATCTGAATTGAAAGCAATGTAATACAAATTTGAAAGCTTATAAAACTGCTGAAGCTATCAACAAAGACATGAAAATGCAGCAAAATTCTTTGCATTAAAGCTATTTAAGGTTTCAGCTATTGCATTTATTCCTCAGGAAAGAAACTTATATGTGATTTTTTCAGAGTATATATGCAAACAGTTTGTTTTCCATGAAGAAATTGCCACAGGTAAGGAAGTTATCTGTTGCAAGCAGACAGGCTATAAGATTCTGCATAAGTAAGTCTCAACAGATAGTATGCTTTATATCTACATTAAAATGCATGAATTTGGAGCATATAATTAATGAGTGAATTTGCCAGCCTGCAAAGCCTTTTAATGTTTTTAGCAATAATTTGTGGCAAAATTAATAATATTACTTACTATATAAAAAAGTCACATTATTGGTTGATTTTTCACAGGTTAGCCTTAAAAAAAATTAATAGCATATTCTTAATTTTCTCAAATGATTTTTTATATTTGAAATAAAAAAAAAAATTAAAAATAAAGAAAATAAAAATACTATACAGGAAGTGAAGTAAAAAAGTGCATTAAAAATAACTACAAAACAAATTAAATTCTAATAATGAAAAAATTTAAAAGCTAATTTATTTTAACTATTAAATAAGATAAATGCTAAAAATCACTTACATTATAAAGTAGTCAGAAATAATAAAAGCTATCACTACTTTTATTAAGGAACCACTCTTGTAAAGATCTTTTAGCTTATGTTTTTCTCTAATTTTTATGCCTTTTTACCTCAATTCATCTACTTTCTTGCTGCCTTTGTCAAACTCCTCACTGGCTAAACTATGGGAACCAACTTCCTAATTAATCAAGCTATTGAAACTGGCTTCCTTATTGATAAAGTGGATGATGTCTAACTATGAAATATGACTTTATACTTTCATCACAACTATGTATCTATGGTAAAAAATGGGATGGAAAGACTCTAATAATAGACTACATTGGATTTTATCTTAATATTTGCTACTAAATAATTGATGCAGGTCACAAAGTCAATGACAACACAATTATTAATGCTATATTCCTGTTTTTACCTCAAATAGCCACCTGAAAAGTTATAAAGCAGAATTTGCTATAGTGAAAAAACTTGCTCACTATCAAAAATATGTCAGCAGAGCTAATATCCATCTATGACCAACTTTTGCAGGAAAAGAACTTCACATATAAGCAACTAATTTTTGCCTTTGTCAGAGAATCACTTATTTGGAGATTTCTTACTCTATATTTTCTTCTAATTTTCAGGCCATTTCACTCTAATTTACTCACCTTTGATCATTTTTGTTAAACTTCCTTACTGGCTGAATTATGAAAACAAACTTTCTTATTGGTTGAGAGCTTTTGCCAAGTGCTGAGAAATAAATCACTTTCAACAAGAGCTCTGTGATATAATTATAACTAGGACATTAGTCACATCAGTTATATAGCATGACAATATCACACTGTGACTGTCACATGACTTAACCTCAAAATATTTTTTATTGATAAGTAGAGTAAATTTTTAAACTTATTCTCTTTAAATTTTCTTCTACTAAGTTAGCACTTTATTATTTGTACTTATTTTACCTTTATTAATACAACTTTGGATTTCCCTCTGCCAGCTGTGTGACTGAGCCACAGCCTTCAGAAGTTACCCTTACAGCTTTCAAGTCAAATGCTTCCCATAGTAAAAGTAAAGAACCTAAAAAAAAGCCTAAACTCAAGCATAAACTTAAGCTAAATAATACTTATTACTATTGCAGTGAAAAAGGCCAGTGGAGTTCAAAATGGTTTAAATTAAAAAAATCCAAGAATATAGAAAATGCAAGTGTTGCAATCAACAATCCCATCAAAAAAACTTATAAAGTTGGTAAACTTTTTATAGCCATCAATAATGGAATGCCTTCTAGATTGTTACTTGATAATATCACTTTTTGCTATATTTTGACTGATAAATAGTGGTTTTACAAGTTGGTGATTATCAAAAATCAATATATATCTATCAGCAGACACAATTAGCTTATTGTTACTAGCATAAGATCTATTATAATCTAAATAAATATCCTTAATAAAATTAATAATGTGTATTTTAATGATATACTTTATGTATTTAAATTAAACACAAACCTTATTAGTCTTGGACTATTGCAGCATGTTAGAGCTATAATCCAAGAACTTTGCTATGAAATAAGCCTTATTTAAGAAGGCAAAAATTTTCTTCAAGCCAAATTATTTAGCAATTACAGCATTATATATTAAATTTTGTATATAAATATAGAAAGTCTAAATAAGTATATAGCTTACATTACTAACAAATCTACTATGCAACTTTAGCATAGATATTTTAAATACATCAGTTTCTGCACCATCAAAGCTATAATAGATTAAAACTTAGTTACTAGGCTTAACATCAAATTACTATGTAAATTTGACTATTTATATAGCAGCTATATATGAGAAAGATCAACTAGGCCACTACTACTAAAAAGCAATATAAAACAGTACAAAAAGAATGAACTCTCAGTAATGGATCTCATCAGCTCGATGAATGTATTAATATAAAATGGAAATTGTTATATATTAATCATTATTGAAGTAAATAAATGCTTACCTATAAATTGCTTACTTTAAAAAAAGAAATAAGCAGCAGATAAAATGTAAGTAATTATAGCATGACTTAAATGAGAATTTGGTCAACTAGTAAAGATTATTTAAATAAATAATAGCATTAAATTTGTAAACTCAATAGTAGAAAAGTTTTGCTAAATAAATGAAATTTAATATAAAATAATCAATCCATACTGCCCAAAACAAAATAGCATTACTAAATAAATAATTATAGTGCTAATGAAAATGACTTATAGTATCAACTATGCACTGACAAATGCAAGGAGTATATAAGGACAGAAATGGCTAAAAAATACAAAGCATGAGTTAACAATGAAGAAAGAGCTAAGAAGTACAATATAATATAAAAGCTTTGGAGCCTGATATTGGTAATTATCTTTATATATAGCACCATTGTAAATCAGAAGTGTATTATTGTATTATATTCAAAAACTAATGAGCAAAAATTTAATAATTTCATCAACTAGAAGAAAAAATCTACATTTCTTTATAGAAAAAGTGGCATCTCATTAATTTGCCTCCTCAACTCATTGAAGATAGGAATTTCACACATAGCAAAATCTTGAAGCCTCCACCAAAAATTATACAAAGCAAGAAATCACTACTTATATAGGAATCTTGGTTGATATTTTATATTCTTTCTCAATTAAAAATCCTACTCTTATTCATTGAAGATTAAATAGTAAAACTCTGGATAGAATACTATAACAAAAGCAAAGATGAAAAAGATACAAAAACTAAGAAGAAGGAGAAAAAATATAAAAAAGGAAAGTTTTGCATATTTAGAAAGAAATACTCTTTGCTAGACAATTACAATGTACTACATTTAAATAATCCAATTGATGATATAATGGCCATTTTACTGACACCTTTTATAATAAGCAGACTTCTTACATTTCCAAATGCATAATAGCTCCTACACAACACTTATAGCATTATTATTTCAGTACCCTATATAAGTGGCTTGCAATGACAAGAGCTTGAAGAAAAAGAGTATCCAATACAATATAGAAAAGAGTTTTAGAAGAAATATTTCTTTGAAGAATGAGGTTGATAACCTTATAACTCAATAATAACATTAAAAAATGCATTGTTAATTTTTATAACTTTATTTACAACAAAATATTGCCTTTGTAACTTTTTGCTTCACTTTGAAATTATACATCCAATCTATATAAAGTGGTTATTCTATACAATTACTTTTTGTACTGACATAAATAAATTGACCTTCATATCATTAGTATATATATAAAACTACTTCTTTAGTAATTCTATTTATTAATATTATTTGATTCATGAGTTATTATTGCAATGTTTTAATTGTGCTTAAATTCTATTGCAAATATGATTTAATATCTAATCAAGCATGAAATACCTTTTATTATAGAAAAATTTGTTTAAAATTTATATATAATGCAATAGACAATATTTTTACTAAGTTTTCAACTAAGAGATTATTTTTTTATAATGGATTGTTACATTATATATGAATGTAAAAAGAAAGCACTTCTTGAAAAATTGTATAAATATGCAGCTCTTTCTGCCAGAAGTCTAATATGGAGACTTGTGAAAGATTATATTGATGTGAAGTATATTATCCATGCAGGGCTTTTTATGCATGCAAAACTAATTTTAGCCCTTGATGAATGCCTACTTGTAGATGATAAACTATTTGTAAAAGCCAAAGATATTATTTGTGATATTTATAAGATTTATACTAATAAGATAATTTTTTTTGCTATAGTATCATTATATCTTTGATAAAATGAATATGTTATGGGCAACAAATGCAAAATACTTTATAGTTCTCTAAGGTATCAATATGGAATAATTTAAGTCACAATGCTGAATATTAAATTGTTAATAATGAGTATTGGTATTAGAAGCATTTAAAAGAAATTCATAATAGAAGGCATTTAAAGAATGGGTTTAAATGAATAAAGACTTTTACTTATTAGAAAAGGAAACTAATTGCTAATTTTAACCAATTTTTCTCAGACCTTAGTTATAAAGTGCTTATAAATAAAAATATTGCTTAGGTAAAATAAATTTAACCTGTATTTAT
>QLON01003474.1:0-17717 GCA_003313675.1 Termitomyces heimii
GCAATCTGGCACTCCACACCCCCAAAGTGACCCCCATGCCCCCCAGCCATGCTCCGCCAACACCCATCCAAACTTGCAAGGCCCCCGCTCAACTCTCAAACATTCCTTGGAACAGACACAAAGGGCCAAACTACCCGGACTGGTCCTAGATACGCACTATACCCGCTTCAGTCAATGCATCCATGACTCCGATCGACCCGAATACATTTGACATTAGGATCATTGGAGCCACCCCCTTCGCCCATTTCATGAGGGACAGGGCTCCCACGTTTCAGTTGCACACCTTGCCTGCTCCCCCAGAAGAACACCTACAAGGGGACACTATTCCTCCAGTAAAGAAAACTGAAGAGCAGATTCTCCAAGAAGTAGTTCCCCCAGAATATTACAAATTCACTGACGTATTCTCTGAAGGTGATGCTAAGGAAATTCCTCCCCACTGCCCCTACAATCAGACAATGGACCTTGAGGAAGGAGCTAGCCCCCCTTTTGGAAAGGTCTACAACATGTTGGAAGTCGAGCTCTGGGCCCTCAAGGACTACCTTGATGAAATGCTCAGAAAAGGATTCATCTGACCTTCCACCTCTGCCGCTGGAGCCCCAGTTCTATTTACCAAGAAAAAGGATAGTTTGCTCTGACTTTGCGTTGACTACCGGGGACTCAATAAAATCACTAAGAAGAACTGCTACCCATTCCCGCTCATCAGCGATCTGGTTGACTGGCTCCACAGCGCCAAGGTTTACACAAAAATTGACCTCCGCTTTAGCTACAACAATGTCTGCATTGCCCCGGGACATGAGTGGAAAATCATGTTCTGCGTGCAGTATAGTCTGTTTGAGTACCTTGTAATGCCTTTTGGAATGACTAACTCCCCCGCCATGTTCCAATACTTCATGAACGACATCTTCCACAACATGAGCGACATCTTCGTGATCATCTATCTGGATGACATCCTCATCTACTCCGACTCAAAGGAGGATCACCAGAAGCATGTCTGGCAGGTCCTGGAATGCCTCCGGGAGCACAACCTCCATGCCAAGCCTGAGAAGTGCTCATTCCACACAGAAGAGGTTGAGTATCTCAGCGTCATTGTATCCCCAGAGGGCGTTCACATGGACCCCCACAAGGTCGAGGTCATCGTCAACTGGCCGCAACCCTGGAACATCAAGGAGGTACAGTCCTTCTTGGGTTTTGCTAATTTCTACTGAAGGTTTATAGATAACTACTCCAGTATTACGAAACTCCTCAATTGGCTCACATGCAAGGACATGGCATGGAACTGGGACAGTAGGTGCCAGAGTGTCTTTAACCTACTCAAGGAGGCCTTCACCACCACCCCCGTACTCTGGCACTACAACTCTGCCCTCCCAATCATCCTAGAATGCGACACTTCCAATTACGCCATTGCTGGAATTTTCTCACAAATGGAAGCCAATGGTGGAGAGCCCTGGCCAGTCGCCTTCTACACCTGGTCCATGATTGACGCCGAGCTTAATTACGACATCTACGACAAAGAGCTCCTCACCATTGTTGAGGCTTCAAACAATGGTGGGCCTACCTCGAGGAAGCCCAATACCGGATTCAGGTCTACTTGGATCATAACAACCTGCAATACTTCACCATGACTAAGCAACTCAGCCAACGGCAGGCCCGGTGGTCCGAAATCCTCTTGGAGTACAACTTCACTATCCAGTACCATCCAGGATGACTTGGAGCTAAACCCGACGCCCTCACCCGACAACCAGATGTCTACCCCAAGAAATTGTTTGAGGTAGAATGCAATGCATTCAACGATCGCATGGTGATCCCCCCTGAACATTTGAATGCTGTACTGATTTTAAATGATGAAGGAATCCTGAACCAGATATGCCGCACCCCCCAAGACAAGTATTTCATCGACCATGACCCCCATAAAACTCCCAATGAAACTGACTGGAACCCCGCCTTCTCTTTGTCCCCCAATGAAAAACTCCTCCTCCAGAACGGCTACATATATGTCCTGGATCATGCCCAACTCCACTACAATATCCTCTGCCAACACCACAACCACAAGCTCCAGGGACACCCTGGGATATGTAAGACCCTCCAACTTATCTCCCAGGCTTACTTTTGGCCAGGACTAAGGAAGGATGTGACCCACTACATTCAATCATGTAAACCCTGCCTCTGGGCTAAAGTTCCCCGACACCGACCCTATGGGCTCCTGAAACCCCTGCCTATTGGACAATGCCCCTGGTCCTCCATATCCTTGGATCATATTGTCAAACTCCCGGAATCAGAAGAGTTCGATGCCATTCTTGTCATTGTGTGTAGGCTAACCAAGCAGGGCATCTTTATACCCTGCCACACCACAGACACCACCCCGGACTTTGCCCAGCTATTCTTTGAGCATGTCTTCACCAAACACGGACTCCTGGACGACATCGTCTCCAACCGGGGCCCACTCTTTGTGTCCAAGTTCTGGACTTCCTTATATAAGGCTCTCGAAGTAAAGGCCAATCTCTCCACTGCCTACCACCCCGAAACCAATGGTCAAACCAAGAGAGTCAACCAGTCCCTAGAGCAGTACCTCCGGCTGTATGTCAACTACCTATAGGATGACTGGCACACCAAGCTCCCCCTGGCTGAATTCACCTATAACAACACGCCACATTCTGCCACCGGAGTGACCCCTTTCTTCGCCAACAAAGGATATCACCCCTGACTGACATTCTTACTCCAGGACATTCCGTTGCACGCTGCTCACAAGGTCACCTGGGATCTCCAGTTCCTCCATGCATTCCTCCGGGAGGAAATTAACACCGTGAACCAGGCCTATGTGAAACATGCCAATCAGAAATGGGAAGACACCCCTGACTGGGCTCCTGGGACAAAGGTATGGTTAGATTGATGCCACCTCTGCACCCGCCGGCCCTCCCCAAAACTCGATCACAAGTGCCTTGGCCTGTTCAAGGTCTTGAAGAAAGTCTCATCTCACGCCTACAAGATTGAGCTCCCCCTGGGACTTAAAGGTCTGCACGCAGTGTTTCATGTCTGCCTCCTAGAGAGACACCTCCCAGACTCCTTCCCTGAGTGATGCCCTGAACCCCCTCCCCCAGTCAAGGTCAAGGATGAGTACCATTATAAGGTTGAAGACATCCTTGACTCCCGGAACATTCATGGATGACCCCACTTCCTTGTACAATGGTGTGGGTATGGCTCAGAGGACAATACCTGGGAACTGCTCTGGAACCTCAATGGTGCCCTTGACAAACTCTGGGAGTTCCAGCAACGTCACTCAGGAAAAGACCCTCCAGAGTGCAGGACTCACAGACAGCATTAGCAGGCATAACCCCTGCCTCTGGGTTTAGTAGGGATTCAACTCCCATATATACCTTTTGTTCCTCTCTATTCAAAATCTTACCTCCCCTTTTAGTTCTTTTCCATAGTAGTGCCCTGGAGTCTGGGCAAGGTGCCTTTTCTAGTTTCCCTGCCACTTTACTTATATTATTCTTCAACTCCGGGAGACCATTATATACATTCTAGATATACACTAATTTACAGACTGGTACATACGATATCTGACAAGATGATGACAAGAAAACGGGGCCCCTAGGTCTAAGGCCCCGAACCCCCCTCACCCTTCCCCCCCTTCGGCCAACCCCGGGAACCCTCCCCCACCCCCGGACTGTGCTTCCACCACACCTCCTCGGCCAGTTGATCCCAAGACAGAAGCTGCTCGCCCTCATCCAGGATTTGCTTGAACTATGATTCAGGGGTCGAGACGTTCCTCCGGTGGTGAGCCGTCACCAGCCTCCCCAGCAGGTCCATACCGCGCTCCACCCTGGGACTTCCCACCCTTGCCGACAACCCCTCCTGCAAGGATGAGAGTGCCACAGCAGCCCCATCCAGGAGCAGGCGGTGCTCCTGGGCCCAACCTGGCCGCAAGGAGGGGACACTCACTGAGGGATGCCATACGCCCAATGACTGCATCCTCATGAAGGGCCTCAACCAGCCCCGCACTCAACGAACCCAGCTCCAGAAGCCCCACCTGAGCATCAACTTCCCTCCAGGTCACCCTCACCTCCTCCAACTCTGGGACGACCGCCTCGTACTCCCTCTCCTCGCACTCTTCCCTCTCCAGGTTGCCTGGTCCCAAACACTCCTGCAGGGCCCTCACTCTGACGCCCAGCGGCTGCCTGGACAAGGGGGAGAAAGTCACTGGAAAAAGGTGCACTGATGGAGATGGGGATGGGGGTAACCACACCCTCTTAGAAGGCCCCAGGGAGGGACTGGGTGACGCCCACCTCTTCCCTTTGTCCGGGCGCCCCCCAAGGCCCTCGTGGCTGCTGGCCCCAGCCTGGGTCACCTGGCAGGTGATCAAAACCACGGAATGACCCCGGCCCCCCAAATCCCCACCAGATGCCTCCTCCACCGGCTCCACCACCCAATCCCACTCCTTGACTCCCATTCTCTGAGTAATCTCCCCCAGCAGCCACCCCTGCTCCCAAGAAACACAATGCACCCTCCATAGTGCTGACATGGAACATCGCTCGTAGTTGAGGTGGCACGCCTCACACACAGCTGTGTCCCAGTGAGATGAGGGCCCCGGGACCTCGAATAAACAAGGGACCTGTCGCCAGGTGCAGTGCTTGCACTGCGCTAAAATCAGCAAAGAAACCTGGAGTATAAGATGACTCACTGGTCCATTGCTCACACACTAGGCGTGAGTGGGCAGACCCTGGAGCCTTTCCAGGGCCTCCCTAAACTGCTCTTGAGTTACAGCCACCCACGCAACGTGACGGCTCTCCTGGACCTCGGAAATGGCCCTTATTGCCATCGCGGAATGATGAAAATGAGGAGCAGATAGCCTAGGACGGGGAGGGGGTTGGACAGTTTTCTGCACAAAGGTAGGCACGGGGCAACTTGGTTGGGGCTCCAGGGGGACACTGGGGCCCGCATCGAGGGCAGCCTCTGGGAGGACACTGGAGCCTGCATCAGGAACAAGCTCCAGGGGCTGGCTGAGACCTGCCTCCGGGGCAAAATTATAGCGTAGTTCTGGAAAAGGAAGGTCAGTCAGAGTAAATAGTCAACATGGCAACACTCACATTAAACAAGCATGGCCACACGTGCTTAGTACCACGCGTCCCGGGCCTCTCATGCGACCAGGGGGGACACTTCATTAGTTGCCGGAGGCATTGGGGAATGCGTCGGTGTGCATGACATGATTGAGCTGATAGTAAAATTTTTTTTTTGATATGTAGCAGGTCAGGTGCCGGATCCCACAATTGAACCCCGGACCAAACCACTGGTTACGTGCACCCCGGAGAGTCTCAGCGCTGAGGGGGGGGTGATGTCACAACCCCTTCTGGAGTCCCCCGGAACAACTCTGGGACCTCACCTGGAACCCTCTCCACAACACACCCCACTTCTGCAACTACTGACGCCACCACTAACTCGCATCACAACTGACATCAGCCAATTCCCCAGGGACCCTGCTTTACAGACCCCGGGATCGACTGCCATCAACCACTAGATCACGCTACCAGCTTCCAGCCATCACGCATCACGATCCCCCTGCGCTAATTGATCGTGCACCTCTCACGTGCAATTCCAGTATACAATCCCAGCCCGCTACTCAATGCCTTCCGGAACCCATCCCAGACACCCCGGAACTCTGAGACCGACCCCGTAGTACTTATAGCATAGTTCACTGCTGTATTTATTATTATTAGTCTTAATATTACCTGAATTGTTGCGTGCCCTTTATTTGACTGGTATGCATTGACTGGCATGCTTTGACTGGCATGCTAGAATAATCGCATGCTTTAAGTTTGGTATGCACTTTGTGACTCTAAATTTACTAACCGGGTCTGGTCTTAGAACCTCCGGTTCAGACTTGACCCCCACCAACTCTCAACCCCCACAAAACCCTGAAATCCCCAGGTCAAGTTCCATTTCCCCGGGACCACCCCCCTGTTTGCGTCTTGAACCCCGGAGCCTTAACTCTGGAGTTCCAGACACCTGAGTATCCATAGATCAAGTCTGCCTCGTAAGGGCATTGCTTTCCAGAAAGCCCCCAAATCAGCAGAACCTGATAGTTACTAGAGCTCTTTTAGAGCTATCAGAAGTTGCTTTAGAATTAGAAACATAAAAATTAACTGAGGGGTGGAAAAAGGAGAGATTTTGACAGAAAGTTATTTTTAAGTGGTGCTAGTTGATCCTAGAATTGACATTGCAAAGTCAAGGAAGTTCTAAGATGAGGAGGAGACTTCTGCACAGTTTTGTTACCAACATTTAGAGCTTCTTGCAGATTTTATCTTTAAAAGTTAATAGAACATAGAAATAATAAGTTATGTTCTCTATAGAAGAAGCCTTGCTATTAAAGAGGCAGAGCTGAATAGAATTAGGAAAGCATATGAAAAGGAGTCCTACATCTAAGGCCTAGGCTTTATCAATGAAATTATTAGTAGCACTACTATTAACCAATGTCAGAACAGGTTTGGAGGTGAAGGAAAGAGAGGTGTGAAGGAGAAAGAGCTATGAAGCTTAGAAAGAAAAATATACTATGTAAGTGTCTAGAGCAAGTACCAGTGTGCATATGTGAGTATCCAGTATGAAGACTTCAGAGTTAATACTGCAATTTAGTGCATTTTTGGAATTTACTAAATTGCTATCTCATTTTCTGCATATTAGAACCTGAACTCATCTTTATTGATGACCTAAACAGCATAGCTCAAAGCACTCTGTTTGAGGCAATTCTATACAAAGTAACTTGGTTTTCCATATAATAAGCACACACCTTTCTTCTTGTAAAGCTTCTTAGTTTTCTCTAGTATTGCAATCTAAGAGTGGCTAGCATTGTATCTTACTTGCAGGAATTCATTGTTATAAGAGTTGTTGGCATTATTGGCATCCAGCAAGTTTTCATATTTGTTCCCATTGACTACTAGTAAATTACTGCATTCAATAGTCTGTATGCAAGCTGGGGAGTAGTTTTAGGGCAATCTGATAAGAGTTAGTTAATTATTGGAGGTTTTATTGAAATTGGCCAAGTTTTTTTAGGGATAAGAGTACTAATGATGCAAAATTAGGTTAATTGAATTAGTCTGAATAGAGGCAATCACAAATGAATCAGCTTTCACTAAATTTTGGAGTTAAATTATATATTACAAAGTACTTTTATAAAATATATAGGTAAGTAATAAAGTTTATTAATTTTCCAGTCAATGCAACTTTAGTCACATCAAAAGAAGGTCCAAAAAGCATATCAAGTTATTGACCTAAAGTATACTATTGCCTTGGGCCTAAGATATCCACTCCCTGGGGATTCTAAGCATAAGCAATTAGCACTCTGCTGAATGTTACAGAATTTCCCTCTATTTATATTATTTCCCCTTCCTGTGATGCATGATATTTTCTGGTTACTCTGAGTCATTTTCCAATTATTGCCTCCATTTTCTAGTCCCAAGAGACTTAGGTATAAATTTTCCTGGCTAAGAGAGGATCCTCCAATGTTTTTAGTGCTCTAATATCATAAATTATTAATATCTCCCTCAATTTTGCTTTAAATGCCTCCAAACCTTTTTCATCAAGTGTGGATTGATCAGACCCTTTCAGCAATACTAAACACAATAGGGTTTATAAGCATTTTATCAATGCCTGCTCAATTTTCCTCAATAACTAAATTTAGCTTTTCCCATCAAATTACTGATCCCTCTATCAGTTCACCATAAAATGCCTTCAGACAGCTTCCATTATGTGCAGATTGATTAGGCAATCAAAATGATACCCAATATGTAGGGGTTCACATGTATTTTCACTGAGATATGCCTATTTTATTTTCAAGATATAATACTTTCCTTAAGATAAGTTATCTAATCTCTGGAAACCTGAGCATAGTCACATGATTATAGTCACATGACTAGTTTGGGTGCACATGTCACCTGATTATAGTCACATGATTGATTTGGGTGTGCATTAGATTAAAATACTAATAAGCTGATTTCTTAACACCTAGGCCACTGATAAAGCTGATCTAATATAATATAGAGAAGGCTTTTTAAGGCAGTTCTAGCTATGTCATTTGCCTACAGTTTTCAGCAGAAGTCTATTTTATTCAGACTTTTTGATAATCAATAGCTTCATCTTGTCTCATTGTTGAGACAGATGTATCACTGATTCCAGGGTTGCCATCTTGTGCTACCATTGGCAGTTAGGCCTTCTCCAGGTTATTGTGCAAGAGACTGCCTCTGGTCCTCTCAATAAAATTGGTTGATTTGTATAATGAGGTTTCTGAAGCTATCATAGATGATTTGCTTTGGAGTAATTTAAAGAATCTTATATATGCATTTAGGAAGGGCTTCATAAAGCTGAAAATATAAAGCATTATAATTCTAGCCCATCTTGTAAGCCTCTTTCTTAAATTGTATCATGAAGGCCATAAAGCACTCTTTAAAGCTCATTTGGAGCAATACTAGGTTTCTTTCAACTTTAGCAATAGTATTGTAAACTCTAAACTTATCAAAGAATTTGGTCATGGAAGCTTCTCAATCTGAAAATAGAGGGTGTTGGAGATTGTATCAAAGCAGCATGGTGTAGTAATCCAAGGTAATATCTTGAAGCTAGGATAAGGCAAAAGCTATTTGAACTTTGTCAGAGGCATATGTGTAGGATTGGCTTTAGAAGGTGTTCAAGTATTGCACAAAAAAGATTTACAAATACTGATAGCTAGTTTTTAGCTGCTGGGAGTCCACTGTCTAGGAATCCTTTATTTTCTAGAAGTCCAAGGGCCTAGTTTAGGGGAAGAAGGCCATCTAATGGAGCAATATAGGCAAAATTCAAGGAGGTGGATTCTTAAAGGTTCTTAGAGATTTGGAGAAGAGAGGAGTGTGCCCTATAGAAAGTATTTGCCTAGTATTGCATAAGTTGAAGTAGGGAGGTGGATTTTATAATTTTAGATGAAGCAGGTGCATAGGATAAATTGAGGGCTTATTAATGTAGCTAAGTGTATAAGTGAACTCCTCATCATTGTTGTACATGAGATGGCCTTTCTAAAGTGCAAGAATTAGGAGTTTCTTCAGAACTTATCTCCATATATAGAAAGCATCAATACCTGAAATAGAGTTGACTTAAAAGCATACTGACAGCTCTATCTCATGTGCAGCTGCTTGATCAAATAGCCTATCAATGGAGTTGAGTCTTTAGAGGAAAGTAGAAGTAGTGTCTAAGTTATACTAGTGGCATTGAGCAGGCCTTAGAGGAATCTCATGTGTAGCTGCTTAATTGAATAGCCCACTAATGGGGTTGAATTCTTAAAGGAGAGTAGAAGCAATGTCCAAGTTCTACTGATGGCATTAAGTAGGCCTTGAAGAAAGATTATCCATGATTTTCAGCACTTTCAGAGGTTTTTAGCATTGCATATAAAATGAGTAGGCTAGGTCTTTTAAGTCCTTGAATCTTTCTAAGGATGGGGAGATATGAATCTCATTGACTAGATTGCACAACTCTTCCTGCAAGGCAAAATCACTTTTAAGGATTTGAAGAGTTTGAGGTGAAGGGTTTTCTTGCTTTTAGAGCTTATGAAACATTAATATCTAATTGATTTAGATTTTAAGAGTAGCAGTAATAGTTGGCTGCTTCAAGCTCTGCAAAAGAGCCTGAGCCCTTTGAAAGAACTCTAATCTTAATATTTGAAGCTCTTGGAGGATCTTATTGCACTGCTATATATAAATTTCCATTTGCTTTTACTGTTGAGATAGGAGATTCCTCTCAGTTTCAGACATGTTTCTTTATCTAAAAGGCTGTATAGAGGCTATGGCTGCATAGACAGTCAAGAGTTCCAGAAAAGAAAGCTATAAATATGCAAAGGTGATATAGAGCTGGTACCTATAACCTCAGTATAGTATTGGAGCAGCTGTGAAAGAACCAGTGTGAACTAGCACTGGAGCAGACTATGGAGTCAGGGAAGTTATTGGGGGCCTCTTTATATGAAGCCAAATAGGGGCCCAGTGCATGCTAGTTAAGCCTTGATTTCTAGCTAACTAAAAAAGCTGTAGCATATTTTATTGAGTCCATTGTCCAGTAGTAATTTATGTTCAGTATAATAAGTGCACTCAAGGAATTTTAGTGGGTGAAAGTCACTGAAGAAGCTCTAACATTGTAATTGTAAATAGGTTAGCCATATTAGTCAATATTGTAGGCTGTGGAGGCTCATATGGGTTGGGTATAGTGATGTGAAATTAGATTCTTTGGATTAGTTTAAATAGAAGCAATTATTGTAATGTAATTTTATTTTTTTTTAATTAATGAAATATGCATTTTTAATATCAGCTTGCTCAAAGAATGTGATATTAAAGACTGCAATGAGTAACAAAGCTTTAAGCATGGTAGTATAGAGCATTGGAGCAAATATTTCAATATAGTCAACATTAAATTATTGCTTAAACTTTTTTGCTATCAGTCAGGCCTTGTATTGAACAACTTTGCCATTAGCTCTATATTTGCAATGCAAATCATACCAACATAAAATTATATTGATGTTAGAAGAAGCCTTAATTATTATCTATGTGCCTAGCTTTTTAATTTAGATATATTGCTGAGAATCAGTTTTATACATTTTTGCTAACTACTAAAGCATGTTATACTGCTTTTTCAATTTATTTGATGCTCAATTCCACCTCACTTATTTTAAAAATATCTTTAACATCAATAATAAATGCAAATTCAGATAAATTTAATATTTTCATAATGTTTTAATGCTGTTTACAGCTATAATAAATAAAATCAAATTATAAGGCAGCCTCTGAAGGCTATGGCTCAGTCACATAGCTAGCAGAGGAAAATTAAAAGTATATTAGAGTATATACTATCAATATCTATTCACTTGGCAGAGTAAAATTCAAAGAGAACAAGTTTATAGATTTTTTATGCTAAGATGAATGCTTTTAAAGCCTTTAAAGCATAAAAAACAATTATGCATATATGGAAAATAACTATATAAGATAATAAAACCTTAAAAACTCAAAAATTGCCTAAACAAATAATTGCTTAAATAAGGCAAGAAAACTCTAGTCTTTGGAAGTTAATATAGGCAGTCTATGTTTGATATTAAAGAAGCATACTTATTTAGATGATAACTAAAAGGCTGAAATATAATAATATGAGTTTAAATTCTGCTTAGATCTTGTTTTCAACCTCAGGCACAGCCACAATCTGACCTTAAGCACTGCTACATGAATTTTAATTACTTAAAAACTATTTTTATTAGTACTTCACATTTTTCATGCTAGCTACTAAAATTTAACTACTTACAATTTTACTTACAATTTTACTTGACTTGATCTTATTTGTTAGGTACAAATATCCTTATTATAAATACTACAACTAGTTACTAAAATAAAACAGAGTTTATTCTAGTTGAGCTTAGCCAATTTTGAACTTTAACTACTTTATCATATTATGTCACTGCTTTAATAAGCTTAACATTATATATTTTCAATCTTTAAACATTTTACCACTTAAAAACTCACTTTTTATATTAACTAAAAAACCTTTAGTCTAATCCACTAAGACTATCTAAATATATAAGTAATTTATCTGAAAATCTTAAATTATAATTCAGCTTCTATGGCAACTAAAACTAATATAGACAAAGATATAGCTAAAGATGAACTTTTAGCCAACAGCAGTATAGTAGAGTCAGCAAGATTTGACTTCAGAAAAAATAAATCCCTCTATACTGAATAACTGATTATTTCTAATAATAATATAAAATCCAAGAAAAGTAATAATCTGGGTGATAATAGTATTTATACTGAAGCCTTCAAGACATTTGAATTAAGGCCAGTAATTAACTGAGCCTTTTAGACTAAACTTGCAAATATGTAAGAATCTGAAAAAACTAAAAATACTGCTAGTGCAGACCACTGCAAAGAACTGAAAAGAGATGCTTTATTGACTCTCTAGGCATTGAACAGCATAATAAAAGTCCTCTAGAACTAGACTACTAAAAAAATAAACTAGCTTAAGCTAACAACTAATGAGAAAAATCAAGTTTATCAGTTTATAGTTAATAAAGATAAAAAAGTAATTGAGGCTCATAAATTACAAAAAGCCTCTAAATGCACAATTAAAAAAACCATCAAGAAGTTCTTGCCTAATAATATTAAAAGATATATAAAGGAATAAATAGAATAAAAGTTTGTAGAATCTATATTTTACAAGATTGAAAATATAATTAACAAAGTTCTTGAATGAAACAAAAAGAAGCCTGTGGAGAGAAAGTCAGGAAATTAAAGAAAAAGTATGGTAGGTAAAACAAAAACAGATAGGTGGAAAAATAAAGTTAAGATGGTGTCAGGGAACTACTTATTTGGAGGTTTCTTAACTTATATTTTCTTTCAATTTTCAGGCCTTTTTATTCTAATTCACCTGCTGTCAAGCACCTTTATCAAACTCTTCACTGGCTGGACCATGAAAATAAACTTCCTCATTGGTTGGGAGCCTCTGCTAAACTATGAAAAATGAATCACTTTCAATAAGAGCTCTGATGGAGCCCTCATCAAAAGTGATCTAATTTTCACTGTAACATGACCATGACTATGACCATGACCATAACATCAGTCACATCAGTCATAAAGCATGATAGGGGTGTGACAATGTCACACCATGATATCATATGTGACAGTCACATGACTTGACATCAGAATATTTTTTATTGATAGGCAGAGTAAATTTTTAAACTTATTTTTTTCTGGATTTTCCTCTGCTAGATTAGCACCTTATCATTTGTATTTATCTTATTTTTATTAGTATAACTTTGGATTTTCCTTTGTCAGCTATATGACTGAGCCACAGCCTCCAAAGGTTGCTTTTACAAATGGAGGTATAAAGTTGAAATGGAGATGGAAATCAAGTAAATGTAAGGGTGACCTCTAGAGGCTATGGCTCAGTCATACAGCTAGCAGAGGGAGATCCAAAGTGTATTAGAATATGTACTAACAATATTATAATAACTACTCACCTGGTAGAAGGAGATCCAAAGAGAACAAGTCTGGGGATTCCCTATGCCAGGTTGGATGCTTCTGAGATTTCTGAAGCATGGGAAATAACTATACAGTATAACAAAACCTTAAAAACTCAAAAATTGACTAACCAAACAATAGTGCAAATAAGGCAGGAAATGAATGAAAGAAGAGTAAAGGAATAAGAAGTAAAAGAGGAAAGAAAAGAAGGGAATGAGAAATCCCCTGACATCATCCCCCCTCTAGAGTGCAGCATCTCAATGTGCTGAGTAAAAGTAGTTCTGAATGGCCTGGTCTACCTTGGAAAGAGAATAAAGACTTCTAATTGCTTAAGGAGCATTGGGATGCTGCTGATAGAATTCCCAGACTAAGGCAGGGGCATAGACATTCTCTTATGGCTCCTAGGAGATGTCCTCAATTCTATAGCCCTTCTATTTGACTTTGAACTAAAGCTTGTTTCTAAAGAGTCAGCTGTCAAGGATCTGTTCCACTTCATACTCTTCTTGATTATCAACTAGAACTAAAAGTGGAGGTGGCTGTGGGCATCAACTTGGAATTGGATTTTCAGATGCTAGAGAGAGTTTCACTACATTGAAGACTGGATGGAGTTGACTCATTCCACTAAGCAGCTTGAGTCAATAGGCTAGTGGACCCACCTGCCTTAATATGGGAAAGGGTCCTAGAGAGAGCTTTTGAGAAGGTCAGGTAGTAGCAATGTCAAAGGCATCTAGATAGACTTGATCTCCTGACTTATACTTGGGGGCCAGAGCTCATTCACAATCATAATAGTGGGCCATGTTATTCTTTGCCTTAGCTAAAGCAGCCTTGGCTTCCTCCTGAGCCACCTTCATCTGGTTTAAGAATTTGTTGACAGCTTCATTCTCTGAAGGTCACCTATAAGGCTTAAATCCCATTCAAGGGTATTGACTAGTGTTTAGAAGAAAAGGAGATATCTGGGTGGCAGCATGCACAGAGTTGTTGTATTGAAACTCTGCCTCTGGTAATAGGTCATCCCAGTTATTCTATTGCTTATTGTAGAAGAGCCAGAGATACTGTTTTAGCTTCTGATTGACACACTCAGTCTGGCCATCAGACTGAGAATGATAGGCTGTGGAAGTATGGAGCCTGATATAGAGAAGGCGATATAGTTCTTTAGTAAACTCTGCCACAAACTGTGGTCCATGGTTGAAGACATAAGCATCTGACAGCCCATGGAGTTTCCAGACATGCTTCCAATACAGATTAGCAGCACCCATGGCTGAGCAAGTAGTGTGTGTTAAAATAAAATAAGCACACTTACTACAAAGATCCACCACTACTATGATTGTATCATATCTATGAGAGTTTGGTAAATCAATAATGAAGTCTATAGAGGCCACACTCCAATGCTCAGCTGGAATGGGCAAGGAAGTAAGCTGTCCCATAGGAGGCTAATGATAAGACTTAGTTTGAAGGCAAAGGTCACAGGTGGAGGTGTAGGTGCCAATATACCATGACATTTGAGGCCACTAGTAATTCCATGAGACCAGCTCCAGTATCTTCCATTTGCTAGGATATCCTGCAACTTAGGAGTCATGATACTGCTCCACAATCTGCCTCCAGAGATCAGGCAGGTTAGAAACATAAATGTGTCCCTGGAAGATAAGGAGACCATTCTTCAAAGACTATTCATCAATGTAGACAGACTTTACTCCAGTTTTTTCTTGAATATGCAAGATCATGGCAGCCTTAGCTACCAGATCTTCCTGGGCACCCTCCTAGTTACCTCAGCGGATGTCTCAGAGGATGCTCACCTCTTCTTTCTGGCCAACCACACCTTTCAGAGCACAGATAGCAAATAGTTCTGGCTTCAGAAATACAATATTGTCATTGTCACTAGCTCCTGAGCCATGGTCTACTTGCCTAAAAAGTGCATCTGGCTTGCCCATGCTTCATCTGAGTTTGTAGTGCAGAAAGAAGTCAAAGTTGGCTAGATATAAGGACCATCAAGCTTGTTGGTGGTTGAGTTTCTTAGCTGTCCAAAAGTATTCTAAGTTCTTATAATTAGTCCACACTTCGAATTTATACCTGGCACCCTTAAGAAAATGTCACCACTCTTTCAAGGACCAAATAATAGCTAACATCTCTTTATTATAGATCTCATAATTTTGCTTCACTGCATTGAGACTCTTAGAGTAGAAAGCCACAGGATGCCACTTACCATCCTCTCTTAACTGTTAAGAGAGGATAGCTCCAGTAGCAAAATCTGAGCTATCAGCTTCCACATGGAAGAAAAAGTCATCATCTGAGAATAAAAAGGACAGGCTTTGAAGTAACTGCCTATTTGAGAGCATTAAAGGCTGTTTGCTGTGCTGCATCCCAGTGCCAAGGAGTATTCTTAGTAGTAAGATCAAAGAGAAGCTAGGCATGGTGTGAGAAATCCTGAATAAACCTCTGGTAGAAGTTGGTGAAACCCAGAAAGGCCTGGACCTCCTTCTTATTCATAAGCTCTAGCCACTCTACCACACCAGCCACTTTGACTGGGTCCATCTCAGCCATTCCATGAGAAATGATCAGACTAAGATATTCAACCTTAGTCTGTTCAAACTTACACTTCTCTGACTTAAGATAGAGCTGATGTTGGCAAAGACATTCCAGTACAATGCATGTAATCTGACAATGCTCCTCTAAAGTCTTGGTATAGATGAAGATATTATCAAGATATATATATATGACACTTTCCACTATGAAGTCTTAGAAAATGTTATTCATCATGGTCTAAAAGGTGGCTAGGCTATTAGTAAAGCCAAAGAACATTACCAGAGGTTCAAAGAGTTCATGATTTGTTTAGAATGCTGCCTTCTACTCATCATCTTCCTTGATACACACATTGTTGTAGCCTCAGCAGACATCCAACTTAGTGAAATAGCATGCATTTTGGAGGTTGTTAACAAGCTCTGAAATGAGTGGTAAGGGATAGTAATTCTTCACAGTTATCACATTCAAGACTCAGTAGTCCTGAACCAGATGTAGAGATCCATCCTTCTTCTTAATGAAGAAGATTGAAGAGGCCATGGAAGACTTTGAAGAACAGATGCAACTAGAGTCCAAATTCTCTTGCAAAAAGGCATCAAGCTTATCCTGTTCTCTAGGAGAGAAGGGATAGACCTTGTAGCTAGAGGGCTCAGCATTGGGTGTGAGCTCAATTGCATGGTCCCACTGTTTATGCTCTAATAGGGAGTCAAATGATGTTTTAGAGAAAACATCTTCAAAGTCTTGCAAGTGATGAGGAACTGCATCTTGGAATGACTTAGGAGCAGAGTTAGCAGCAAATGCATGAGCTAATCACTGGGAAGTGGTTTGGCTAGCTCTAATCTTTGCTACTATTAGCAGAGGTCATAAGGTAGTCACATAGATCCTATTACTTGTCTCAATAGCCTCATCTGGAGACTCAGGGTCAGGAGTACACCTAGATTTACCTTCACATCCCTCTTCCATTTGGGCTTCACTCACCACACCTTAAACATCCTCATAGAGGGCCTTTTTATAAAGAAATGCCAAGGAGGGAGAATCCAGCAGGTCAAGATCAGTAAAGGGAAGGTGCCCCACTCAACAAGCCTATACTGCAGCATGCTCATGGGCTGATACTCTGTGCTCCTTCTTAGCTTCCTGAGCACATGTGAAATAGTGTTGAGGGCAGCAGCTCATGCTCACCTTACCCTTGGCCCAGTCAATCTCTGGATTGTGGTCACACAGCCAGAAGAATCCAAGTATCATGTCCTGCTTTCCTAGGCTGGTAACTGCAAAGACAGCATGCTTAGAGTGGGTCTAATAACAAAGAACTAAATCCACTACAGAGCAAATAGATCCAGCTTCATTGAGCATATCATCAATGTTATAGACTGGAATAGGGCAAGAGAGAGGCTTGGTAGTGAGTTGATGTTGTTCTACATAGTTGATGTCCAGAAAGAGCCTAGTAGCACCACTGTTCAAGAGGACTACAATACTCTGAGTCTGCTGAGTATCTATTGTCTCAATTTTTACATTTAGATGTAGAGAATTAGGAGAGAGAGTGAAGGCAATAATATAGTGATGAGGGAGGCATCGTTCCCAAGTTGGAATACAAGGGCATTGAGCAGGAGGAGAAGAAGAGGAGGTCTGAGCTGAGGCCTTAATCAAGGGGGTACTTTATACATCAGAGGGGGTGCTTATGGTTTCAGTCAAAGAATCATAAATAGGAAGCAATATATTGGAGGATTCTATAGATAGACATGCAAACTGGTTAGCACCAATATACAACTCATCCATTGCTCTACTGAAAACCCTCTCTAGTAGGACCAACAGACTCTTCCAATGGTTCTGCTACAGCCTCCCCAGAACCTGAGAATTCATCCAGAGGTTCTAGTATAGGCTATATATCAGGAAAAGGGTTTCTTTAGGCATCTCTGGCAGCCAAAAGCTGGAGAAGGAGCTCTTCCTGCTCTAAGGCTGAAAGGTAGTGCACCTCCAACTCCTGAGGGCAATATCAAGCAAAGTGGCCAGACTTTCTACAGTGGCAGCAGAGGAGAAGAAGTGATGAGCATTGACAAAAGGCATCAACATCCATTGGAACTCCAAGAGGAAGTGAATGTACTGTAGGCACCTGAGCAGGAGGTGGAGCATGAGAGGGAAAGGGAGGCTGAAGAGGAGAATGAATAGAGGAAGAGGAAGGTGGAACGAGGAGTAGTTCCATGGTGA
>QLON01003481.1:0-13953 GCA_003313675.1 Termitomyces heimii
GGGTTTTGGTGGGGGTTGAGAGTTGGTGGGGGTCGAGTCGGAACCAGAGATTCTAAGACGAGACCCGGTTAGTAAATTTAGAGTCGCGAAGTGCGTACCAAACTCAAAGCACGCGATTATTCCGGCGTGCCAGTCAAAGCATGCCAGTCAATGTGTACCAGTCAAACAAGGGCACGCAACAATTCAGGTAATATCAAGACTAACGAATACAGCGGTGGACTACACTATAAGTACTACAGGGTCAGGTCTTGGGGTTCCGGGTGTCTGGGATGGTTTCCGGAAGGCATTGAGTAGCAGGCCGGGACTGTATACTGGGATTGCGCGTGTGGGGCACGCGATCAATTGGCATGGGGGGATTGTGATGCGTGATGGCCGGAAGCGGGTAGCGGGATCTGGCAGTTGATGGCGGTCGATCCTGGGGTCCGTGAAGCGGGGTTCCCGGGGGGTCGGCTGATGTTGGTTGTGATGCAAGTTAGTGGTGGCATCGGTAGTTGCGGGGGTGGGGCGTGTTGTGGAGAGGGTCCCAGGTGAGGTCCCGGGGTTGTTCCGGGGGATTCCGGAAGGAGTCATGACACAAGCACTTGCAGGGCCAACGATTGGCTTCAATCTCCTTATGCTTCAAACCATGCTGCGCTCCCTAAAGAGCCTGACGCCAATTCTTCTCATTACCTTTCTTCAATCCTTGCCAACCTCTCCGACCTTGCTGGGTCTCTCAACTCATTACATGAAGAAATGGCTGAGATGTGTCACACCTTCTCTACAATGAACAGCCCAACCAATGCGGCTGCTGGATTCCGAATAACTAAAGGCCTATCCTGCCGTTCTCCATACAAAGCACTTCCTACTCCATGCGATAAGGATCAATCACATACTGGCATGATGGTGAGTAAGAATGGTTGATTGGACTTGATTTGTGCTTATGCCACAATCAGAATATTATGCGTGATGCGTTGAAGCTCAAGCTAACAATTAAAAAAGACTGGGACATCAGCAAAGTGATCAAAAATGGGCAACACGTGGCATTGCCTGAGGAGGTTGACCACTTTGATTGTGGCGACATTCCTGCTCCTACATTGACCCCATTCCACCCTTATTGGGATGAGATACGCTGCCTTTGGAATAGCTCTTTAGCTGATCAGTTTATTGATGAGCTTCTTGCTGATGGACATGACTTTGATGGCAAGACAAGGGAAGCTTTGAAAGACTACTTTTTCCAACACCTAACCACTCTTAAGAAAGAACTCAAATGTCAAGTGCCAAGACCCAATGAGACTGTAGAACAGACACAAAATCGAGTTGATACACATTATCAGATTGTTCTGGCTAGGAATCATGTCCAGAATTGCCAAAGAATGGTAAGTAGCTTATGTTTACTATGTATGTTGGAAATACTGACTGCTGCTTTGAACAGTTGTTTGAAACTCGTGAACAGATCTGCCTCGAGGGGCTCAGAAAGGCTGACTGCGCTATTTGGGAGTCCCTTCTTTGGCTGGTTACTGTGATGCAAACCAAAGGACAGAGCTCTGATGAAACTGAAGACAAAGAAAAGGATCTTTATTATGTTCAGTTTCAGCTATGGTGCAGCAAACAAATCACCAAACTGCTCAAGTACATTGACAGCCATTGAGAGACAGAAAACGCTTATGGCAACTCACTGCCTGGGAAGCTTTTTAGAACACAGCACCAAATTGCTTGACCACCACACACACAACAATGCCTTATTTCTGGACTGCCGCACAACTGCTATAGCCTTGAGTTTCTTAGCACACAATGACAAGATCAGCTGGAGCTCTTGAATGTCCAGGAACCCATTAAGCTGCCTGATTTCTACAAGTAAATTCCCCTGTCTTATATTGCCTGATGCATTGCTCATGCCAGTTTCAGTAGTAATGAAGACAACTAAAGTTGTAGGCCAATAGTACATATGTGGAGGAATTAACAACTGATCCCATTAGATACCCAATTGTAATAGCTACTTGCTGATGCTCCTGTCAAAGCAAACTTGAGTCACTGACGTTTAACAATTGTGTGATTAATACTATCACTCATACTTTAGCTTGTACCTTTGTTCGACTTTGTATTGTGTGCCCCATCATACACTGTGCCTCTTCATTATGAGCTCTTACCCTTCCTTATATGCACCCAATCCTGAATTCCCACATTCAGTTTGTCAGTGAAAAGCAAGTGGCTAGTCATTTTTGAGCTTCACTTCCACTTGCCACCCTCCCATTGCTTGCAGCAATGTGAGTTTGGGCATATGCAATATATGACTCAGAATTGGATCTCATTCATCTTGAGCTTACATTCTGCAGTAACAAAAAGGTGTTGCATCAGCCAACACGTGTTTTCTGCATCAAGCTGAACAGGTGCCCACAAATGCCGGGGCGCAATGTCTGCATCAACAGCTGTCTCTCCCACTCTCATACCCTGTTAAAACCTCACAAGTAACCTGGTGAGTTCGTATGTGTTAATTCCCTCAGTTCAATGATAATTGACTTAATTTGTAGCTATCTGGTGAGTTCATATGTGTTCTCACCTGCCTGTACTCATTTGTGGAGGAAATGGTACTTGATGTCAACATGTTTTACTCAAGTGTGGAGGGTGGGGTCCTCCAAGAGATTGATGGTGGCATTGTTGTCGCATAAGATTGGTGTGGGTGCAGCAGTAACATCATAGTCAATACCTTTTAGCAGAGTGCGCAACCATATGCATTCTTGCACACTCTCAAATGTTGCCATGTATTTGGCTTTGCAAGACAATGCAGCAACAGACTTCTGTTTGTGTGCAGCCCATGAAACCACACCCGATCCTAGGCTCCATGCATACCTGCCGATGCTGTGTCTTGTATCCAGGCAGTTTGCCCAGTCCAAGTCTGTGAATCCAGTGAGGTTAACAGGTGCTCTCATCTCGCTGAGGATAAGTTTGAGGTCATGAGTCCCTTTGAGGTATTGGACAAGTCGGATGGCCACTTTCCAGTGGACTGTGGTGAAGGAGTCAACATATTGGGTCAGCTGTTGTATGGCATAGGCAATGTCTGGTCTAGTTGAGATGGCAATGTAGAGGAGGCACCCAATGAGAGATCTGTATGGGGTTTTTGCAATGGCATCTAGTTTGTCTTTGGTGAGGGATGACCTGTCAGCTCTTCAAAGCTTAAGTCCAGGCTCCATGGGGAAGGAGAGTGGCACAGCATTGGATTGTCCAAATTGCAAGATTATCTTGTCGATAAGGGCTGACTGCAATAATTTTACAATGTTGTTGGTATGGTCCCATTCAATTGCAATGCCAACCATGAACTTCAGAACACCGAGATCAGATATTGTCCACGCAGATCACAGCTGGTTCTTGAACTGTTCATTTTTGACTCTGCTGCTTGCAATGCATAGAAAGTCATCAATGTGAACTGCTGCAATCACAGTACCAGTGTCGGTCTTATGATAATACATGCATGATTCACACAAGAGGCAAGTGAAGCCCCATAAAATCATGTTGCTATTCAGGGTGTGGTTCCATATGCGCCCAGCTTGTTTCATGCCATAAAGGCTGCATAGTAGACACCAGACCCAGCTTTCTTTACCTGGTTCCTCGAATTCTTCTGGCTGCATCATGTATTGTACTTCATCATCCGGGAGTAGACCATAGAGAAAAGCAGTTTTTATGTCGATTTGTGTGGCATCCCAGCCTTGAGCTGTGGCTAAATGCAAGAGTATTTGCCATGATTTCATGTGTGCTGTTGGTGACGTTGTTTGGGTGTAGTTGTGACTGTAAACTTGCTCATACCCTTTGAAAACTAGCCTGACCTTGAACCTGACAGCTTTGCCAGTTTTGTCACGTTTAATTTTGAATACTGGTCATCCTTTTCGAATCCTTTAACCTGCGGGTACCTGGTCTCAAGGTATGAGTTTGTATATGCCCATCTCCTTTAGGGACTTGAGCTCTTCCTTGTATCCAGCTTCCCATTCCTTCGAGTAAGGTGAAGCCATAGCTTCTTTCCAGGTACGTGGCTCATTGTCGAGGTTGATGGATATCAGATTATCTAGAGACTTGGCAATGACTAGTAGGTGTTCGATTTCTTCTATTGAAGCTATATTGGCCAGGTCTGGTAGATTGTTGTCACCCCTATGGTGAGGATCGTCTCCTCCCTCATCTCCTCCTTGCCTAGCACCATCTGGGAGTAGGTCATTGCGGTTTACAGCTCTCTCGGCTCATGCTGCATATATGCAGTCACCGGCATTCTTGGACTCTTGAACTGCCTATTCGGTGTGAGTAATGGGTGGATTATCAGGACAGGCCCGGACAGTAGGGACGCAAATATGTGTTGATCGACAAGGAAGAGCTGGCTCTGGCATATCCACTGGCTGGACCTGTAAGTCATCCGGAGCTGGGTTAGGTGGAGGAGGCAGAATAGGTGCATCGTCATTGTTGGTAATGAAAGGGGCATTCATTGATACCTCCTTGATGTCAGCAATCAACGTCGGTTCAGCTGTGATTGTGGGCATGGTATCTGTGGGTGTCAGTGCTGTGATCAATGTGGGGGCTACTGCAGGGTCGTGCCGCTCATTGTGATGTTCAAGGAACCATACATGATAAGACTCATAGATCTTGTTGGTCTTGGGATCATAGCATCTATATGCTTTAGAGTTTTGTGCATATCCAATGAGTATACATTTGATTCCCCGTGCGTTAATCTTCAGGTTATATTGGTTCTGAATGAGGATAAAGGCCCGGCAGCCTATTTCACACATGTACAAGTAACTTGGGGTGCAATTGTATCAGAGTTCAAAGGGTGTCTTTCCTTTTAGTGATTTGGTTGCTGTCTTTGTGTGCAGGTGTGCAGCTGTTACATAGAATTCATCCCATAGTGAGTCTGGACATTTTGCAGCAAGTTGCATGGTCCTAGCTTTGCCTTGCAGAGTTCTGTGCAGACATTTGATGTGGCCCATGTATTGCGATGTGTATGGCACAGCATATTCTCGTTGCATTCTAGTTGATGTGACCCACGCCTCCATCTGATGGCTCTTAAGTTCACTATCATGGCCTGTCCAATAAATTCCCACTTTCCTGCCTATTTCGAGTTCTCATTCCTTCTCCCAAGCTTGAAGCACTGGGAACGCATCCAACTTGGATTTAAGTGGAATCACCCATGGCATATTCATGAAATTGTTAACAATGTCCATTGTATATTTGTTCCCAGTACGAGACTGTACACTCATTGGCCCAGCTAAGTCTATCCACACTATTTGTAGCCACTTGACCACTCTATGCCCTTCCTCCCATACCTTGCGAACCAGTGTTTTTGTCTGTTTACCAAGAATGCAGACATCACATTTAGATTGCACCAGGAGGGAGGCAGAAGGCGTACCTGGGAGCAAGCCTGCACGGGCCATGGTGGCTACAACCTGGTAGTTGGTGTGTTTAAGGCGCCAGTGCCAGGTGTCAAGGTAGACAGGGTTTGGCATGGCAGTTAAAGCATGTTTGTTGAATGCTGACTGTAGCTCTAGTGTGTACAATTGTTGTCCTAGAATGAGGGGGCCAGCGGCTAGGAGGGTGCCACTGCTTTCATCAAGTATGGTAACACCAGTCCGACTGAATGTAATTGTTGTGCGCATACCTATTGCCAGGGCCAAGATGGATATGAGGCATACTGTGGAGTTGGGGATATACAATGCATTTTCAAGGTAGATCTCCATCTGATTCTGGACCTGTAATCAAATCTGTCCTATTCCCACAGCTTGGATGGAGGTACCCCCAACGCCTTTGACGGCTCGTGGGGGAATAGCTCATAGGGTGACAAAATCTGATGCGCATGGCAAGATATGTACTGTTGCGCCTGAGTCCATGTAGAAGGGTTTCTTGGTAACGGATACAACTCGAGTATTGTTGGAGGGAGCCAATGGTATAACTGTGGTGGTCACTAGAATGGTCTCGTAGCCTGGGATGACTGGAATTGTATGCGTGTCCCAGTTGATACTTGCTTGTGGTTCATCCTCATCTATTGCCATGAAGCCTTCATACTTGAAGTAGTCGGTAGTGTTTGTGGCAGAATCAGCGATACCAGCAAAATTGGCAGGTTTTGTCTCCAGCTGAATCTTCTGGAGGTGGGCTATATCTACAATGTAAGCTTAGCCATCCAATCCTTTTACTGCTAACCCATTTTTGATGGTATTGTTTGTTTTTGCATTCTTGTTCCCTCCTCCTTGCGCAGCCTGGCATGCAGCCTTTGATTCTTCAATCGTCTTCCTGGCCATACCACCGCCTGACTTGATGCACCACTCTTTGGTGTGTCCTTGGCAGGATGATCCCATGGCGTAGCAGATGCTGCAGCATGGGAAATTGGGGCCGTGATTGTGGTTATAAACAGCAGCCCCAGCATTGTCCCTTGCAGTGAGAGCAGTGTCAGTCCAGGAGAAAGTGGCAAGACTGTCAACCATCTGGAAGAGTTTGTGGATCTGTGAGGAGGCATAGGGCTTATCAGCCGTGGAGTTGGTAAGACCTTGTGAGACCTGGGTCTGTATTGACTCGAATGACTTATCATTAATGCAGTTGAGCAGGGCAATGCATTTGAGCAAGTCCTTGTCAATGTCATCAATTGCAAATGCACAGTCGATTAGATCACAGATTTTCCAGGCCGTGGTGTCAATGGGGTCAGTTACAGAAGTGTAGGTGGAGAGTGCTTTGCGTATGAGGGCTATCTGCTTTACAGGTCCCTTGTGGTGGGCTTTTGCTTTCAGAGCATCATAGTACTCTTTCGCAGTCCCGTCGGTCTCCAGTCCTTCCTGTTCGGCTTTGGAGATCACTGTGCAGATAACACCAATTATCAGGCCATTGTTGGCGAGCCAGTTGCCATATGCGTTGGGTTCTGTGTGTGGGTTGGGGCTAGAGATGAGGCAGTCAGGTTTCTTCTTGGGAGCAAAGATATAGCGGTTGAGACCACTTTGCTGGAGAAAAATCTCAAATTTAGTCGACCATTTTGTGAACTCGCCAGTTGCCCAATTGAACAGTGGTTCTGTAGAGGGCCAGTGAGCATTGAGCTTGGTGGGTTGAACATGGAGATACAAGGTATTGTTGTTCATTGCAGTGGTGGGTGGGGTGGCAGGGGAGACAGATCCCATGGTGTGTGATTCTCAGAGGTGAACAAAGGGAATCTATTAAGCACATTTTACAACAAGGATACATCTGATAGGGGCAGTCTGATCAGTGCCTGAGAGGTCTGAGTTTGCCAAGAGTGTGATGTCTGTGAAGGGGAGAGGTTCTGTTGTAGAGTGAGTGCTTCTTCCATCTATGTTACCAGCATAGTGCATGATTAGCAAAGGCCCATAATCTGTTAAAACCTCACAAGTAACCTGGTGAGTTTGTATGTGTTAATTCCCTCAGTTCAATGACAATTGACTTAATTTGTAGCTACCTGGTGAGTTTGTATGTGTTAATTCCTATCCAGGTAGATTAAGTTAGTATTGTAGTTTGGTAGTATGCTGTGGATTGACTCACCCTCAGTTCAATGACAATTGACTGAGGGGTTCGTGTCTATATATCTGATTTATATATGTAATGCAAAACAATGGTACAATGGCTGCCTTTTGGTCAGGGCTATATGTGATAAGTTTAAGGGGGTGCAGTAGTGACATGATAAGGTGAAGGGGTGGCCAGTGTCGGACAATGATGTCGATGATGACCAGTGCCAATAACATGCCAACACACCCCATCTCTGCCTTTCTCTTGCTGTATGCAGCATTGCCCTACGGCTCTGCCTCTGCACTTCTGCTATTGTTGCTATGCATGCCTCCGCCTCCACCGCCATTTCCCCGACCAATGCTAATGCTGCCCCAGGGCAAGCTCCACCTCAATACCTGCATCTCACCCATGCACCTCTGCCCCCAGTGGCACCACACATCTATCTCGCAGCGTGACCAGTGCAAGCTCCTCTGTAGCCTTGCCATAGCCTCACCACCCCCATGCTGGGCTGCACACCTCAGCATCCTGGTCAGGGCCTCCTCGAGACACACTGGCAGAGTGTCAAAGGCTTACTCAATACTACAGGGAACTGCAGCGTTCCGCTCATGCTCATTGTGCTTGATGCATACTTCTACATGCCCCCTGGCCATAGCCATGGCCAAGGGCACACACAAGGCACCTGGCAGTAGGCAGCGCCCTTCTCCTCTCTTCTCTGCCTGCCCTCACTTTTGCATAGGCATCAAGCTTTCACCATTGTGCTGCTTCTCATTTCTGATTTGTTTTGCATCAATGGGTCACACAAGCCATGTCAGGCAATGCATTCAACACCTCATCAGCTGTGCTATATTCTGGTCATACTGCATCCTGACACTCCCTGCCTATGATCACATATGTCGTCATCAGGCTCCTACTGGCAAAGTTGTAATGCGAGTACATGGTTTCTGAAGTCTCAGAATTGCTGGACCTTCAGCAGAATGGTACAGGAAATCTCACCACATAGTTGTGCAAAAATATGTTTTCTGCTATGTAGTGGCTAATGATAGTGGTCACACCACATAATACATGAATTAGTCACCCAGATAGGGATATTATCCAGAGTGTGGCTTAATTTTGCCATCTGGAGTTTTTGTGGCATTGCTCATAACGTGTCCTTGATCCATGGTGTGCACACTGAAGGTCATGTTGATGGCAAGTCGCTGGTGACTCTCCAATCCACGCCCTCAGTAAGTCACTGATCGAGTTGATTTATTTTTTCCAGGATTTTTCCAATGAGAAAATAAATTATATTTCTTTGTTACATATTTGTACTGGAAATATTTTTCAATTTTTCAGTTTGTTTTTCCTGAAGGAAAAGCAGAAAGTTATTGTATAAAAACACAGAAAGAAGCAGGTTAAATGTTTCAATGCTTATTTCAAAATAAAATATTAATTATCTTTCCTTGAGAAACACCAAATGAAAAATTAAAGAAATTTCTACCCTGTTTGGCATAGAAAGAGGATGGTAAAAAGGCAATGTTTTTCACTGTGAAACAGTTGGGAAAAAGGTGAACATTTTTCCAAATATTGTGGAGAGAAAATGCTTACATATTTCTTAGGAAAACATGATATAGAAGTGGTATAACAGGTTTCTTTTGTAATTTTTCCAATGGAAATAATTTCCGCTGCCAGCAGTGGGTGCATGTCTTTGAGTTTTCCATTTTGTCCCCTTATCTTTTGTTAGTGTGATTTTTACCATGTTCAGAGAGTCTTCTGTACTCTGGCTCCAGTCTATCCTCAATCTTATTAGGAGTTGGCAACATGTAAGCTCTGTTGGTCAAAGCATGCCTATTGTTCCTTCAAATTCTAATGAGTGGTCACTTAGTTGTCAAAGGCAAGAGGCTGGAACCTTGAATGGGTTTACAAAGTATTGGAAAGTAGGCATCTTGAGCCTTAGCAGTTGATCATAGGACTTTCCATCTAGGAGTGGGTTAGTCAAGTGCAGAGTTGCCAAGCATCCAGTGAAAGTGGCTTAGTTATCAAGCTAACATTGTTGGAAGAGAACTTGTCCTCCAAGGAAGATCAGGTGATGTTGGGCTTGGAGCTCTCAAGCACTGAAGATGAGGAGGAAGAGAGGACAGCATTGCTGGTTGTTAACCTGCTCAGGGTCCATCAGGTTATGATGCCTATGCATTGTCTGATTTTCTATGTAGTCATTTGCTTGCTCCTACATCTATGGTATAACTCTTCTTCTAACTCCTCCTTAAAGCTTTACAGCTTCTAGATGCATTTTCTGGCTCAATCAGTGCACTTATCAGCAGTGAAGGTGAAGGTTGTAGTGCTTTGCCAGTCTCTTGAGGCCAGCAACAGTGCCTTGGCCCTTGTTTATATAGAGTTATTTGAGGCACACTAGAGAGTTATTGGGGGGGCATCTGGATTGTGATCAGAGATCAGAGAAAAACTGCAAGATGTTAAAATAACAAGTAGAGGGGAATTGGAGAAGCTGGTGTTCATTATAGGGCATCTACTCTGATTTAATACAGCTTCTCCACTAGTTGCCTTGCCTAGTCTGAAGAGGAGTTCTGAGGGTTTAGCTCTCTTCTTGTTTATGTTGCTAGGTCTAGAAGTGAGTTTTACAGCAGCCCAGGCTGGGGATAAGGCATCAATGATAAGAAGTGGAGTGCTAGCAAAGGTTTCAGCCCTCAAGTTTTGCAGAGGTGGAAGTTCAGACTAGTATTATGGAGGGTGGCATGGGGGAAAACTAGCATGAGGAGTTTTGGTGCTTATTAGGCATGTCATCCCTGGGGTCTTCATTATCCCAAGTGGCCTTGGCTGATCCCAAGTTTGCATGAGATTGAGTGGCTCTGATAGTAGTCTTATTACAGGTGTCAGAACTGAGTACATTTTTATTCTGCACTATCAATCAAGGCTAGATGAGTTTTGCCAGTAGAACAGAACATAACATTAATAACAAAAGGGATCTAGCAGAGCTAGAATGCAGTTGTTCTATAGCTCCCAGAGCTCTTTTGAGGCTATTAGAAGCTGATTTGGAGTCAGGAATATGAAAATTGACCAAGAAGTTAGAGGAGGATTGGTTTTGGCTGAGGGTCATTTTTAAGCTGTGCCAATCAATCTTAGAATTAACTTTGCAGAATTACAGGAGTTCTAAAACAAGAGGAAGACTTCTGCATAGCTTTGTTACCAACATCTGGAGTTTTCTGCTAGTCCTGTATTTGAAAGTTAGTAAGATATAGGAGTGCATAATGTTCCTTGTGGGGGAGATTTTATCATCAAAGAGGCAGAGCTGAATGGATTTAGAAAGGCACATGAAGGAGAGTCCTGCATCTAAGGCCCAGACTTTGTCAACAAAATTATCAATTACACCACTGTTGATCATCATTAGAACAGATTCAGAGGTGTGAGAAAGGGAGGTGTGGAGGAGGAAGAGCTGAGGAGCTTAGGAGGAGAGGTATACCATACAGATATTTAGGGCAAGTACTAGTATGCATAAGTGGGTGTCTGGTGTAAAGACTTCAGAGTTAATACCATGATTTAGCACATCTTTGTGGTCTGCTAAATTGCTGGCTCATTTTCTATATACTGGAACTCAAACTTGTTTCTATCAATGATTCAGGCTGCATGGCCCAAAGTGCTTTATTCAGGGCAGTTCTGTATAAAGTGACTTGGTTTACTACACAATAGGCACACACCTTTTTTCCTACTACAAAATTATTGGTTTCCTCTAATATCGCAATTCAGGGGTGGCCAGTGTTGTACTTCACTTGTAGAAGTTCACCATTGCCAGGGTTGTTGAAGTGTCAGAGTCTGTTACATCTCATGTACATCTCCATCAACCACTGGCAGTTTGTGGCATTTAGCAGCCTGAATGAGGCCAGGAGACAGTTCTAGAGTGGTGCCATTGAGTTCTGCTGATTGTTGGAGTTTTTTCCCAGGTTGATGGGGTTTTTCTGAGCACAGGGGTACAGATCTTGGGGTTGCCATTAAGTGTTGCTATTGGAGTTTGGGCCTCCTATTCATCATGCAAAGGGTTGTCCCACTTAAGTTCTTCCAATAGTATTGGTTGATTTGAGTGACAAGGCTCTTGAGGCCATCATAGGTCATTTGCTCCAGGGCAATTCAGAGAATCTTGTGGATGCATCTGGGAAGGGTCTTGTGAAGTTGGACATATAGAGCATTGTAGTTCCAGCCTATTTCATAGGCCTCCTTTTTGAACTATACTATGAAGATTGTGAAATGTTTTCCAGAAATCATCTAGAGAGATACTAAGTTCCTTTTAGCTTTAGCAATGGTATCATAAACTCTGAACTTACCAGAAAATTTGGTCACAAAGGCCTGCCAATCAAAAAGCAGAGAGTGTTGAGGGTTGTATCAGAGCAGAAAAGTATAGTGGTCCAGGGCAATCCCTTAAAGATAGGATGAGGCAAAGGCCATTCAGGCACTGTCAAAGACATATGTGTAAGGTTTGCTTTAGAAAGTGTTCAGTCACTGCACAAGGAAGATCTGCCACTTTTTGAGGTTGTAGCTCCTAAATAGCTCCAGTTTCTGAATATCCAGGTATCCTTCCCTTGCCAGTGCATTGCAGACTTCTCCCTGGTCTTTGCCCCCAATAAATGATCCACTAGGGTTGTAGTAGTAATAATAGTTATTCTCAGGGCCTCCTAGGGGGAGAAACACACCAATAGCCAGTCTCTAGCCATCAGGAAGTCTACTATCTGGGAGCCCTGAGCCCCAGGAAGTTTTCAGAAATATAAAGGAGTTCAGGTTGTGCAAGGCTGCATCCTGTGGGTGGCATTTGCCTAATGTTGCATAGGTCAAGGTGGGGAGGGGGGTCTCATGGTCTAGGGTGAAGCAGGCATGTGGAGATATTCAAAGGCTCATTGACATAGCCATTAGTGGCTCAGTGTAAGCTGATACATCAGGCAAGAAATTGCTGATATAGTTGACTAGCCATAAAAAATGCTGGATATTGTTATAATTGGCACTTGCCCCTCTCTGATCCTATCAATCTTGCCCATTTCTGGGTAAATACCCTCATCATCAATAACATGTCCAAGACAGTCTACTTTGTTGTGTACAATTTGCATTTCTTCTATTGAAGATAGAGCTGTTGCTCCTTCAGTCATTCAAAGATGACTCTCAAATGGGCCTTATGCTCTTCTATCAAGAATATGAAGATCATGGATGTGCATATACTTTCTAATGACATCTTGGAATATGGAGGTCATTAACTTCTGAAAAGTGGCTGGTGCATTTCAGTCCCCAATCTGCATAATATTGCACACAAACATCTCCATCAAGGATGAGAACAATGTTTTCAGATTATCCATTGTCTGAATATGGACTTGCTTATATGCATCTGTGATGTTTATCTTAAACCTGTATTTTGCTTTCACAACATATTTGCAAATGATCTCTTGATCTAGCAAAGGAGTAACATCCTTAATGGTATTATCATTGCATTGTCTCATTTCTTTTGACTAGATCAAAATTTTAGATGTTTTTTCAGATGCAATAGCAGAATCATGTCTGAAATAATCATGAAGCATGATGATTAGTCTTCACTATGTTTCTTTGTCTATGGGTGCCAACTTGATGTCATTGTTCCCAATGCTATCTTGAGTGCAAGGAAAAACACGAGAGACAATTTGTTTGTTGTCATAACCTCCCCTATAAATGTTGTAATTCCTTTTCCACAATGTTTCAATATTTCCTTTGTTCTCTTTTTTGCATCCCCATTTTTGACATGTATTTCTAATGTTTCTCTTTTACACTCCAATTCACAATACTCAAAACTGTATATCTGGTTCAAATAGATTTCATTCTTACCTTGCCTTACATTTCTTGCTCAAGGGCACATCTCCAATGGGTAGGCTCAGCTGAGGGTGAGCTGTGCCCAGCTCTATGAGGGCTCATGGCCTCCATGTGAGTCATGTCTGTGTACAGAGAGCTTGCCAATGCCAAGCTCCTCATCCTAAACAACTATCATACTTTATAATTGAGTTTATTGATTCTTTCATGTAGTACATTCACAGTGCCCTGCCTTATTGGCAAGCTGAAGAAGTAACCGAGAAAAATATAATAAAAGAATAATAAAAAAATAAGAAATTAATAGAGAAATAATCACGTATCTACGTATCTCTCTCCTGACTCGTGTAAGTTGTACTTCTCAACAAAATTCCTTCCAACTACAACATACCAACAGTTTCCATTATCCCCATTCACAATATGAAAAATGGTCAAGTCCGCGTCGAGGATTGCAGTATTGATTTTTCCAACGGGTGATCCATTTTCTCCATTGTTCCCTCTGTAAAGATTTTATTGGTACCTGATAAGTGGTTGGTAATACTTGGCACTCCACCTCCTACATCTTTTCCTTGCGCGTGATTGTGGCCCATACATACAGGAACTTTTGTACGCAACTAAAATTTCATAGTGGTGGATGAATCATATTTTCATTGTCTTTTGTCCCTGTTCATGCCCACAAGTAGTCGGACATCTGATCGTGGT
>QLON01003485.1:0-12438 GCA_003313675.1 Termitomyces heimii
AAGATAGAAGAAGTAAGAAATGAATGAAAGGAGAGTGAAGAGATAAGAAGTGAAAGAAGAAAGAAAGGAAGAAAATGAGGAGTCCCCTGACAGATTCAAGGTTTGTGACTAGTGCCCAGACTTCTTTGTAGTCCACCCCTTCAACTTGTGTGAACCCCTGTCCCACTATGCGTATTTTGTGGCATTCCATGTTTCCATTTGCATCATGTTTTATGCGAAATACCATTTTGGAGATAATGGGCTTCATGCCTCTTAGAACAGGCACTACTTCATAGACATTGTTGTCAATGAGGTTCTGAATTTCCTCTTATAGGGCTGACTCCCAGTGGTGTCTGTTTGGTCCTTCAAAGGCTTCTTTTGCGCTTTGAGGGGTAGGGCTGCTTGAGGGGCCACTCTGTGAGATGCCAGCAAAAAAAACTTCATCTGGTTCAGGTGAGTCATTGGTGTCGAAAAAAACATCATTCTCTGACTCTGGCAAGTCACTTAGGTCGCTGAGCTCTGGATCGTCTGATTGGGCCTGTATATCTAGCAATGTTTGATGTACGTGCTCTGAACTGTTAGCCACACTGTTGTTGACCAACCAAGCTCATTTTTTAGCTTGTCTGTCACCTTGCCTTTGTTCTTGTAGTTGTACTGCTCGGTAGTAGTCCACATTCCTGTTGGCAGCCTTTCTTGTGCAAGTGCTCCTTTCTCTTACTGCCAGTTGCAAGTCTCCCACTGAGCCTGCATTGGGTGCTCTTTTTCTCTTTGATGATGCTGCTGGTGGCAATGTTGCGTCTCCGGGCAGTAGTGTGTGCTCCTCTGGATGTAGTAATAGTGGAGTGTTCCTGTTGACTGGTGGCAAGGGTGGTTGTGGATTGTCAAGCCCTTTGTTTTTCATTGCAGGTAGTCAGTTTGGCACATTTCCCACTGGCTCTGCAGGCAATTCCTTACATGATTCATCATCAGTCTTGGGCTCAGCAGATGCATGCCTTGCATTGTTCCAATGTGGTTGAAGGAAGTTTGGTTTCCACTTGGGTTTGCTGCTGCTAGTAAGCATGTTTTTGTCAGTGAGATCAACATTCTCAGCTTGTGAACCACCACTTTCATCAAAGCGTACGTGACAGCTGCTGAATTCCCTTTTTGAGCTGACATCTAGGAGTTTGTAAGCCTTCTTTCCAGTGCTATACCCAATAAGGATTGCCTTGCATGCTTTGTCTGAAAATTTTCCTTCTCGTTGGTCTTTAGAGATGAAAGCGTATGCAACTGACCCAAATGGGCAAAATCATGATATGTCTGCTTTGCGGCCAAACACTACAGTGTAAGGAACTTTTCCTTTTAGGCCTGCAGCAGGCATGTGGCTAATAATTGTGGCAGCAGTCTGCATTGCATCAGACCAGTACAATCTTGGCAAACCTGACTCAATTAGCATGGCTGTGGCAGTGTTCACCAGGGTTTGGTTTATGCATTCTGCTAAGCCATTCTGTTCAGGTGTGTCAGGTGCTGTGGTGAGATGCACAATTCCTGCTTCACCAAGCTCAGACTGAAAATGTTTCCTGATATATTCACCTCTGCCATCGGACTGAAAGAATGATGCAAAGTTCTCAGACAGGTTCAGCTCACTGATCTTCATTTTGAATAGGGTTTTTACATCATTTTTGAACTGGCGGAAGCATGCAAATGCTTTGCTCTTCTTCTTCATGAAGTAAATCCATGGGAGGCATCCAAAACCATCAATGAAGGAGATCCAGTAGCAATTTCCATGCCAGTCTGCTGGGGTTACAGGACCACTGACGTCTGAGTGAATTATTTGGAATGGGTGAATAGCTTTTTGTCCTCTGTGCTTGAAGGGGAGCTTCTTAGACTTAGCCAGTATGCAGAGTTCGCAGAACCTTGGCTTTCCAGTGACATTGTCTATTTCTTCAACTGCTCCATCATTCACTATTTGCACTAGCCTTGTTGGTGAGATGTGGCCAAGTTGCCAGTGCAAAGTGTTTACATTGATAGACATATGTGCGTAAACCACTGGCATGATGTTCAGGTGGTATAGGTCCTTTTTGTGCATTCCAGTGAGTATGATTTTTTGTCCTTTTTTAGTTCTTATTTCACACATATTGCCTTTGAAGACAGTGTATAGACCCGCCTTGTTGAGCTGGTGCACCAAAATTAATGTGAGGTGGAATGATGGCATGTACAGTGCATTTTCAAGCTTGATGGTGCATGTTTTTCCATGGATTTTACATTCAAGCAAGATAGTACCAATATCTGTGGCATTGGCAAAAGAGTTGTCTCTGAAGAGCACTTTTTGTGGTGGGTTCAGTGTGTGGAATGTTCCACACTTGAACCATTCTTGGTAAGGAGTCATGTGGGCAGAGGCCCCTGAATCGGCAATGGTGCTTAGGTGAGGAAAACTGCTTGAGGCACTCCCAGCATAGGCCAAAAGACGTAACATTAATGCTTTAGATACGTGAGCTGATTTAGTACTTGCATACTTTACTGTCTCCCCTCCTATATCGCTGCTTGAGTTCTCTGAATCACCGTCATTAGATTCTGAGTTGTGGCTTGCATAATTTGCCTTAGTCTTAGCTTTCTCTTTTGCCTTCTTCTGCTTCTCTCTTTGCTCTTTGATTGTCCTGCACTCCGAAGTATTGTAGGTGGTGGATCTGTGTAGTTCACACCATGTGTCTGATTTCAGTTTTGGTTTCTGCTTCAGGTTGATATTTGCTTTTAGGGCTGCTTCAGATAATGCGCCCTGTTGGGCAGTCACAGTGAAAGTGAGATAGTTGGAGAGGTCAGAGAAGGCGAGGGCTTTTTCAGGTGCTGTTGAGTTCAAGACAGTGGCACAGAAAGACTCCCATACATTGTCATCTGGGAGGGAGTGCAGGAGGATGAAGGCTAGGAACTCACAATCGATCATCTTCTTCATAGCCATAAATTTTGCATCTGCAGCAGAGATGGTGGCAATGTGTTCTCTGAGTGTTGTTGAAGACCCATCCCACTTAATGTTGAGCATCTGGATGAAGGTATAGAATGCACTCACTCCTACATTTGTGTTTTCATGTATTTCTACAAGCTTGTTGAACATGTCTTTTGTGTGAGGAAGCAAGCCCACTTCGAGGGCCAGGTGGTCACAGATATGAGCAATGATGACTCTGGCAGCCTTTGAGTCATGAATGGACCAGTTTTTGCCATGTTGTTGCATGGACTGACTGTGATAGATGATAGGTGCTGGAGGAGATGGGCATTCCTCAGCAACAACATCCCAGACTTTCTTTTGTCTATATGAAGCAATTGTTTATTACTGGAACTCTTCTTGTCCACTACTTGAATAAATATATATAATTCTTACTGCTACCAGGAAATCTTTTGCTTCATGTAGTCTTTGAATGTCTTGTTGAAGAATGTGATGTCATTCCTCATTTTTATGGAGTGACAACACCAGTTCTAAATATGTCTCATTAATTCAGAACTGTAATACTGTTTTATTTATATAGTTATGTGTTTCCCTTTAGCTGAAGCTCAAGTCATCTTACAACCTTTATACTTTTTGTCAGGTCCTGCTTATTTGAGAACTCACTCTGTTGAGCAAGAACCTGTTGGGAGACATAAAGTAAATCTGACTGACCCAGATGGCAGCAGATCAACTCTCAATAAAGGCAATATCCTGGCAGTGAAGCCTTTGAGCCCAAATTTAATAAGAGTTTGAGAGAAACATCATTAGTGTGTGGTTACTGACCCTGGCAATTCCAGGACATAGGGGAGTATATCTACCAATTGGATGAGTCAGGTTTACTTTATTTATGTTGGGAGACATTTTACTAAGCCATGTGGCTTAGTAGAATGTCTCTCTACAGAACCCACTAGTAAAAGTTTAGGAGTGAAAACCTACAAGATGAGGATGATAAATGAGTAGGAGCTGAGCAATAAAGAGAAGTAGTGAAGGGAAGGGAAGTGGAGAGTAGAGAGAAGTAGTTTGGAGATGTTTGTGAGAGCAACTTCTGGAGGCTATAGCTTAGTCACACAGCTGGCAGAGGGAGATCTGTGATGTCATGCCATGTGACTGATGTGACCAATGTCACAGTTATGGCCATGTCATAGTGTGAATTGAATCACTTTTGCTGAGGAATGTGCAATACCAAGCTTTTTAGAATATAGCAAAGTTACTAGTTGATTATTAAGGCTAACCTACAATGCAAGGTTAGATGAGGACCAAGATGTGTATATATGCATACAGAATTGGTTGGCTCTAAGGTTATGCATGCTCACTGAAATTGCTCATTCTAAAGATCTTATAATTAGCAAGTGAAGTTTATAAAATGTTTTTTTCACTATGGTTTGGCCACACTCTGTATATTTGAAAAGAGATACATGTTTTTTAAGATTGTAACTGGAATTAAAAGCATGACCTTGCTTAAAGTCTGAGCAGATGCAGAAAAAATCATTGGTAACTGCTTGTTAATGAATTGTGATTGTGCAATTAGCATAGTTAACTTCAATTGATTTGACATAAGTGTCAGATCTTACTGACCTGGGAGCTCACTCTGTTAAGTAAAAACTTATTAGTTGGGTTTTGCTAAGAAGGGAGACTTATATGAAATAAAGGGTAAGCACTGGAGATTATTGCTGAAAAGTTAAGTATAAAAAAGGAAGGAGTTAAGAGATAATAGATAGAAGAGGAACTGGAAATGTAGGGAGAAAATTGGAAAAGAAGAAATAGAAATATGTAGTATGGAAAAAGAAGAAAAGAAGTATGAAGTCAAGATAAATAAGAAGAGTCAAAATGGAGCAAGAGAGAATGGATGAAAAAGTAATGGAGACTGAATGAATGCAAAAAAGAGAGAGATGGAGTTAGAAAAAAGTAGAATAAAGTAGGATAGAGTAGAGACAAAGAGGAATAGGAGAGGTTTTGGATTTGAGGATAAAGTAGATAAGAGATAGAGAGGCAAAGAGAACAAGGAGAAACTGGACAAGAAACTAAATAATATTGGCAATATTAAAACTATTGTATTAATGACTGAGCTCCTCTCTAACTATTTACACAATGCCTCAGGCATCAGAAATAATTATATGCTGAAGGTAATTGAGCAGTAATAAAATCAGGTGGCAAGTAATTGTACAAGAGATACTTAGGCCAAGATCTTGAAAAAGTACTGCCAAGATTTTAAAATGGCTAAAATGTATTTTAAATAACAAATTTTAATCATACATTTCCTAAAAATCCAAATTGTTACTTTAAGTATAAAGAAACAAGCTTATAAACCAATGACTGTGCAGATTGTGGATATTGGAGAATGATAGACTGACCTATCCAACATATTCAGACAGACTTAATTTAACACACCTTTTTATATAACTTTTGCTCAGTATTATTAAGTAATTTTTCTATTGATATATATCTAGGCATTAATCTCAGATTTTTATAGCATAAATATTGTAGAAGATCCTCTGCTTTACTGAGTGCATGTTATAAACATGCAGCAAATAGTTGAGTCATACATTAATAATATATGCTGAGGATGCAAATATCCAACAATGGTGTAGTGAGTTAGTTTTATGAGTGATATTAATGTTAGCAGTATATTGGCTGCCATTAATTCATTTAAGCATTACTTCTTTAGCTTAATTATGAGAAAGACCAAGTAATATATCTAAAAATCACCAATGACACTGCTAAATGTATTGTTTAGCTTGATAATATTGACATCTTTTAATATTAATGAAAAATTCATCAAGTAATCTTAGTGTCCACTCTTCAAGCATAAAAGTAACTCTACAAAGATTAAATTTATAGAATTTAGAAGTGTTAGCAGTCTAACTAGCCAAGTAGGCAAGAATCTTATGCTATTAATATTTATTTATTACTACTAAGGCCAGTTTTGAGATGAATCTGGAATTCTACTTGAGCATTCTTTATTATTTGAGTAATTGCTCTTTTAGGCTGTAAAGCAAAATTATTGAGTAACTTATAAGTATTATGAGATGTTATTATTACCTGTTTCTGTCTCTAATAGGAATAAACCATGGTAGAAGCTCTGATATGCTGGCTAGAGGTTTATTCTTACTCAAAAGTGAAGTTGTAGTTTTGATAGTGTAAAAGGCATATATTATGCTTTAAAAGCAAATGTTTAAAAGTTTATATATCTTATATAATGTAGTATAAGATCTGATATGATGAAATATAGCAATTTTGAATGCTTCATATATTAAATTATTTTAATCTGAGGCTGCACAAGATGAAGGCAGAGGGATATAAATATATAAGGTTACTTGGCATAGAACCAAGAGGTTGCTTTAGTCTATATTAGTTATATTGTATCAACATTGAATTTAAATAACATTTCTCATATATTAGATGTAGTAACTGTATTAAAGCACCACCCTTTTAAAGGTTCTTTACTCCATGTTTCCTTCTAATTTTCAAGCCTTTTTACTCTAATTCATTTGTCTTTTATTGCCTTTATCAAACTCCTCACTAGTTAGATCATAGAAATAAACTTCTTTATTAGTTTGAAGCCTTTACTAGACTCTGGAAAAGTGATCCAACTCATATAGCCCCATAAACTGGTGATTATGTGACTCATGACATAACATAACATCAATTACATCAGTCACACTGCATGATGTTATACATGACAGTCATTTGTTAGGCAGAGTGGCTTTTTAAACTTATTCTCTTTGAATTTCTTTCTACTAGGTTAGCACTTTATTATTTGTATCTATATTATCTTTATTAATATAACTTTAGATCTCCCTCTACTAGCTGTGTAACTGAGCCACAGCCTTTAGAAGTTGCTCTTACAAATTGCAGAGTTTTTTTAAATCTTGATTATTTTATTTTGTCAATAACTTTTTGGCAGATACATTACAACTTTAGCATATACTTATCAAAAAACAAAGCAAATGACACTTATATATTTTTTTATATATTAACAAACACTCTTAGTCAATTTTAATATAGACTGAAAATAAGCAAATGATTATTAAAATAAATATATAACAAATACTTATTGTATCTTAGATAAAATAATTACAAAGTCTATATTTATATAAGTATAGAATATATTTGATTTTACTATAAACTGAGAACAAAATACTTATAAAGTTTATATTCATATAGGTCAAAATGTCAACATTTTAACTTATTTATATTCTTAGTCTTATATCCAGTTTGAATCAATATTATTGATTTTTATAAGTGCTTCTCTGTCTTCTTTGTTATAATGTACTTTTTTTTATATATTTTTTTTTGAAAGTGTATGTATAATGCTAATAAAATGAGGTAGTATTAAGATAGACCTTTAATAAAATCTGAGCTTAAAGACTAAGCTATTTATATTCATAATAGCTGTGGAATTCTCTAATAATATATTAACTAAATAAAAAACTATATAAGAATTAGCAAATACTCTATAGCAGTAAAAAGTAGATGAATTAGAGTAAAGAGGCCTGGAAATTAAAAGGAAACATGGGGTAAGAGACCTCAGAAAGAGTAGTTCCCTAACATTAACAATGAGAGGCAGCATCACTTTAACTAGTATGGAATCTCACAGTTCATTAGTGAGTGAGATAGGTAGCATAAAGCCATCTTAGATAATTAGCAGCAAAGCAACTAGCACCTTTTTAATGAGACATTCTGAAATGGAATATACTATTTTATTAGGCAAGACTCCCCATGCTTGCAACATTTGGATGTGCAAATACACATTTACTAATATAAGCCATGTTGAGATGGAGAAGCCAATGTCAGGTCAAACAATTGACTTTTTAGTAATCATGTCTCCTCTATATAATTACATGGAATTTCCACCTCATGCAGAGCTATCTGGCACAGGCTACAAGCCCTCATACACAAGAATGTAGTACAAGGTCATACAAATACAAATACCTTATGGGACTAATTGAGTGTAGATTGACTCTATCTATGCTTCATCCAATTTATATCAAATTAGACAGCCTCTTTGCAGCTAACATAAATTTTCAAAAAGAATATTGTTTTCTCTTTCTAATGAATATTACATTTGGCCTATCTCTATTAGTGACCATTGCAAATAATTTTTAATCTTGGATGTGCATATGGCATATTTCCATAGACTTGTCTTTTTTTTTCAAGCCTTTTAGAGCTTGGTCAGACTAAACCAGTTAATAGCAAATTGAATTGAATTAATTTTCTATGTCAGTAACTTTAATTTTATATCTTGCATGAATATTTCTGACACATAGACACAATACTGATCTGGCTTGTTAAGAAAGTTTTGACTATAACTTTGTCAAAATCATCTGCTCTTTCTCAGTTCCAATAATTTAAAAATACAATTAAGATAGGCCACTATCTAATTTTTCTAGCTGTCTGTCAGGTTTCACTGGGTTGGGGGCTTTTTGGAAAAGCAATGCCCTTACAAGGTGAACTTGATCTATGGATACTCAGGTATCTAAAGCTCCGGGGCTAAGGCTCCAGGGTTCAAGATATGGATAGGGGGGGTAGTCCCAGGGAATGGAACTGGACTCAGGGCTTTGGGTATTTTGTAAAGGTTGGGGGTTGAAGAGGGTCGAATCGGAACTAGAGATTCTAAGACAAGACCCAGTTAGCAAATTACAAGTTGCAAAATGCATACTGAACTTAGAGCACACAATTATTTAGGCATACTAGTCAAGCAAGAAGGCATGCAACAAGTAAGTAATATCAAGACTAGTGGAATACAATGGGGAACTATGCTATAAGTACTATGGAGTCAGATTTTGGGGTTTCAGGGTGTCTGGAATGGATTTTGGGAGATATTGAGTAATAGGCAGGGACTATATACTTGGATTGTGCATGTGGGGCATGCAATCAATTGATGCGGAGGGAGTTGTAATGTGTAATGGCCAGAAGCAGGCTGTGCAATCCAATTGTTGCTGGCAGTCAATCCCAGGGTCCATAATGCAGGGTTCTCAGGGGGTTGGCTAAATGTTGGTTATGATGCATGTAGTGGTGGCATTGGTAGCTGTGGGGGCAGGGTGCATTGTGGGGTTGACAAGAGAGAGTTCCGGGTGGGGTTCCGGGATTGTCTTAGGGGACTCTGGAGGAGAGTCATGACACTGTCTTTGTTTTTCAAGCTTATTTGTTATGTTTTTGTAAATGCCATTTTATTACCTTTATATCTCCACAAATCATTGATATTGCTTAGAAATTTAGACTCTTGTGAGTCTCACCAATGTTTCACCTTGAATGGATATATATTGTAAGATTTAAGCCACTAAATTATTGACTTGGAATCTATTAAAGTAGTTAGTTGTTCTAGATTGTTCTTAAAAGATGTTTATACTTGGCATGTCAATTACTTGTTGAGTCTTTCTCCACATGAAGGCTAATTCCACATAATATTCCATAACTCCTGATAGTTCTTATTATACATTATTTATCAGTTTGGGGATTCTTGCATATATATAAACTCATGTATAAAGGTTATAAGATGACTTGCATGCTTAAATTAAGGGTATTAAGCAATTGCTAATATGGCCTCTATTTCAAATTTCACTACTGGTGCCATTTAATATACATATGAGCTTTAAATTACTTGCTAGAGTTACTCTAATCATAAATTAGCTAAGTAGATATTAATGTTTTGCCTTGGTGCTGCTCTAGCTATTTCTAAATCTGACATTCAAGTATAAAAAAAAAACATGGCTTTCATATCAACACTTTCCACATAAAGTTTTTGCCTTCTCTCTCTCCACCACTTCTAGGAGTCTTTTCATTGGTGGGCTCACTTTGAAGTATTATTAAATTCTTCTATTTAATCTGTGTGAAGTTATTCTATGTGTAAACATGAAGTGTAAGGAACAATTCAAAGTTGTCTCATATACTTTTGACCTATGTCAGTCTTTGGTCCAGCATTAGTAATTTTTATGGTGAATGTGGAGTACATTAACTTTGAATATCCATAATGATTCTATATATATACTAATATTTTTCTTTATATGGCATAGTATTTCCATGATTGTTATTTTATAGATAAAATCACAAATTGTGGATTATCCATGTATAGAGTGAGAAGATGATTAGAAATTGCTTATGCCCAGAGATAAGTTTTTATGCTACTAACTATAGCTCTAGGCACCTAGCTTATAATTGCAATTTTTTCCAACATGGAAAATACTTAGCCAAACATTTGCAGGTCATAAATAAAGATTATAACATATAAAACATGTTTCAAGTTCTGTTTGCTAAATGTTAAGACTATTTAATATTGATTCTTATTTTTAGAAATGGATAGTGTTTAATCAAAGTTTCAATCTCATATCTAAATACAAGCAACAAGTAGGTTTTAATGCTACAAAATCTTGGGATGGTTCTAAATTATAGCAAAATATTTATAAGATTGAAAGTGATAATATACAGACAGATTTAGGCATTGTCTGAAGAACTCCTGCAACTTCAAGACAATTAATGATTTAATAATAAGCATTCTAATAACAATATATCTTATTTGAGATTATAGAAGATATGGAAAGATGGAGGATGTCAGGTTCCACTGAGTTGGAGGCTTTCTGGGAAAGCAATGCCCTTATGAGGCAGACTTGATCTATGAATACCCGGGTGTCTGGAACTCCAGAGTTAAGGCTCCGGGGTTCAAGACACAGACAGAGGGGGTGATCCCAGGGGGAGTGGAACTTGATCTGGGATTTTAGGTGTTTTGTGGAGGCTGGGAGCTGGTGGGGGTTGAGTCGGAACCGAAGGTTCTAAGATGAGACCTGGTTAGCAAATTAAGAGTTGCGGAGTGTGTACTGAACTTAGAGCATGTGATTATTCAGGCATGCCAGTTAAAGCATGCCAGTCAGTGCATATTAGTTAAGCAAAGGGCATGCAACAATTCAGGTAATATCCAAAAACTAGCAAATACAGTGGGGAACTACACTATAAGTACTGCAGGGTTGGGTCTCGGAGTTCCAGGGTATTTGGGATGGGTTCCAGGAGACATTGAGTAGCAGGCCAGAACTGTATACTTGGATTATGCATGTGAGGTGCACAATTAATTGGTGCGGAGGGAGTTGTAATGCATGATGGCTGGGAGCGGGCCGCATGATCTAATCATTGCCAGCAGTTGATCCCAGGGTCTATAATGCAGGGTTCCTGGGGGGGTTGGCTGATGGCGGCATTAGTAGTTGTGAGGGTAGGGCATGTTGTGGGGTTGATGAGAGAAGGTCCCAAGTGAGATTCTGGGGCTGTCCTGGGGGACTCCGAAGGGGGGTCGTGACAAAGGACAAGCCAAGAGTTTTATATTCAAGAGATAGAAAGAATAGTTGAATTTCAAATGCTACTAATAATATAGGCCTCCCAATAGATCCATAAGTGGCCAAGGCCATGTAATGAGAATAGGTAACCTAGGAGCATGACTCTGCATATGGGTATTGGCAAGTAATTTGCTGCATGTATTATATAATATATAACATAAATATAATATTTCTAATTCTATAATTACCAAGATGGCTAGCTTTAAATTAATTTCACTCTAGGTGTGACAGAGCATGTGACTACATGATATAATGATGATGTGTAACATGTAACTGATGTGTAACAAACTATGTGACACAATGATATTTGTGTGATATATAATGAAATATGTAATATATTATATAATATATGATGTACTATGTGACATACTATGTGACATTCTGCAACAATTACTTGATATGACTGCTTAGGGCCTTAATCAAGTGAAGTAAGGTTAAGGCTAGATTTAAGCATTGCATTTTGAAAAATAAAGCTTAAACTGAGAAAAGTAAGGTTAAAGCTTAGTCACACAATTAGTGAAGAGAAATTTAAAGTATATTAAAAGTAATATATTTTTTAGAGTCTAGCAAAAATAAAACTTAGCCTTAAAATTATTAAAAAAGCTGGTTTTTATACCTCAACTAATTTAGAAGTTTATTTTTACAGTTTAACCAGTGAAAAATTTAATAAAGGCAGCAAAAAGTAAATGAATTAAAGTGAATAAACATAGAAATTAAAAGAAAACATGAAGTAAAAAACTTTTAAAAAAGTATCTAACTTTCACACAATTATTTTACTGCCTAATTTCACTGATACTCAATTATCTTTAGCATACAATCACTATCAATGCCTGAGACACTCTGTAGATTTTTAAAGAAGGCACTCAGTAGTTAGTATAATGCACTTAATTTTGTCTAGTTTTAGTTCTTATCTTTACTTTTTTCATTTTTTTAATTTCTTTTACTATGCAGTTTTTTAAATTTATTCCATTTATTTACAAATTCACTTTTTCTAATTTTTTTTATTTCCACCTTATCTTGTCTCAACTTTTTTCTTTTTATTCTTATGATTCTTTAAGTTTTCTCTCTATTCTCTCTTTTTTTTAACTTAACTTTAACTGTTTAAATATTTCTGATTTTATTTTTTTTACTCTATTTTATTTTTATTTTTCATCTCTCTTTATTCTTATTCTATACTAGCTTTCTTTT